>BDJD01005663.1:69470-85885 GCA_002564525.1 Rosa multiflora
ACCATCAAACACAAGAACAACACCACAACACACCTCTTCATTCAGAAAAATTCTCTCCATTCTCTAGTTGCAAAGTTCTGCGTTTTCAAGCAAGGAGAGGAAGAAGAAGAAGGAGCCGTGAAAATTGTGGGTCGACACTTATAGGATTTGCATGTAATTGGTGCTAGGTTTAAGAACATGAATCAACTTTTTGCTTTGTGTAACTTGAATCAAAAGTAGTAAAGGTTCTGGACAAGAATCGAATTTAATTGAAGAGGATTGCAATTAGGTGGACTTTTCCATAACTAAGTTGTACACTTGAGTTGATAGCCTTTCTCTATGTGTAATGCGTTAAACATGTTATGATTAACTAGCTTCCTAGTGCTTGAATACATGTTTGATAGGATTGATCTAGGTGCTTTCGCTTAGGTTAATTAGCATTGAAAAGTAAAATATGGGAAATCATTTGCTTTCGAATGTTTCACATGATCAACTCCTTTCTCATGACTTGGAAGAACAATTATAGGGTTTGAATCGAATTTGATTACATGGAATTGGTTTTGATCTTTGTTCCTTGCGTTCCACCCTTGTATATATGTTTTTACGTTTTCTTTATTTTATTTATTTTAATTTTAATTTTAAGAATCCTAATCCCCCCTTATTTGTGTTTACTTGTATATATTTCTTTTCTTTGTTTTATTTTTGTAAATAATACTTTTTACTTTTATTAATTAATTAATTGTTTTTGCAATTACAGGTGTACCCTCAATCCCCGGAATAGAACTATCCCTATTTGCTTATACTACTAATGATATTTTCAGGGTTAAATTATGCGCTTGCTTTTAGCGTTATCAATTTTTCTAGCCCCTTAGCAGAGCTTGTATGTGAAGTTTGGTGGAAATTGGAGGAGGTTTGGATATTAATCGGAATTTTTCCAAAGTTCAATAGTTTGGTTATTGATTTTCGAGAATCCGACCGTCGGATATCTCTCGGTTCTGCCTTGGAACCTTTAAATTAACAAATTGACATGAGTTGTAAAATATGGTCAAATCCGAGAAGAAGTGGAGAGTTGATTTATGAGGATTTTATTTTGGGGAACGTATTTAATTGTTGAATAGTTATTCACGGAATATAATTGTGTACATGGCGATGTACAAAGCTATTGCTCGACGAAGGAACTCGCATGCATGATCGCCTAAATAGTATTGTGAGTGGACTTTTGTTTTAAACAATGATGAATGCGTTGTTTTTTTAACTAATGCTTTATTTAACTATCATTTTATTCTTTGAGCATATTATTTAGTTTCGGATATTATTTGGTTTTGAATATTTATTGGAATTTTAATTGGATTCTCCATCATGATTTTCGAATGTGAGTTTTCTATACTCGGATTTGAACTTATGATTGATATTGATATTCAATGAATTATTTTTCCGAGGTGGTTTTCAGAATTAAATATATTCTCTATTCGTCGATTTGAGATTTCTGAAAGATTTTCAAAATGAGATTTCGTTGGAGATATATTTTTCTTATTTGTTTATCGACCTTTGGTTTTGGCATTGGGAATGCCCTAGTGATGATTTTGGATATATGATTTGACCTTCGGAGATTAATTTCCATTTATCTCGGTTATGATTTTGAGAATATTTGGTGTGCGGGGTCACGTCATTAGATTATATCTATTTTCTTGTGAGAAATGTGGGGAAGCCTTATGGATTTACTAATTTTCGATTGTTTACCTTACCATACTCGGGTAGTTCGGTTAGTGTCTCCTCCTCACTTACTTTGTGTTTGTGAGTGGCAGTCGAGGATTCTCCTCCTCATGTGAGTGGTGGTCAAGGTTATTAGTTCTCCTCCTCACACAATCTATGTGTGAGTGGCAATCGAGGTTAGGTAGAGCCTAAGGGGCTCATTTACCCGTATGGTGATATTTCTTCCCCATATCCTATTATTTATGGGCTAGCGGGGTCTAGTCCAATGATACGATACTCATCGGGATTGATTTATAGTTTCCAGTTTCCTGATTTTAAGAAATAAAATTTTACAAACGTTGCATGTATCGAGGTTTTATAAATTTAAATAAGTGGGAAAGTATTGAAGTTGCTTCATTTAAATTATCTTGATTATTTATTTTTATCCACTCACACTAACGTGTTTTCATTACTTTTTCCCTGGGCCCTTCGGTTTCAAATACCCAGTTTGCAGGCGAAATTAGTTGAGGTCAGGCGTACATGGAATTGAGGCATAGTCAACAGCATGGCTTCCGCGTTTTCCTTTGAATTAGGTTTTCCTTGTTTACCCTTTTTATTAGAATTGCTTTGATTACCTGTGGGATTAATGTTATTCAAGTTGGATTTTGTGTTATGTGAATTGGACGATGTTGTGATTTGGGGAGCAGGGTGGCTCCAGGAGAATAAGGATGGGTGATTTAGAAGTGTAAATTTCATTTCTCCAGGTTTTGGATAGTCCATTTTAGGGGAAGTTCTGCCAAATTTTTGGAAGAATTTCTTCTAAGGTGGACCCCGCAGGGCCACTTCCGATTTCAGGGTGAAATCCGGGGGCGGGTCCTGTCAATTATGGTGGTTTCACTTGGTCAGATGTCGGTAGCCATGATTCAATCATCCTCTACAGCGTAAGATTCGCGAAGGATTAAATGGCAGCATACAGTTTGCTATTCTGCATCTTATTTCGCCAAGTACTGTAGGCCTTGATCAAACTTGATCTAGCCAACAAAGCAGCTCCAACACCTACATTTGAGAAAATCAACAAAGAGCCAGCGAACAAGGCAGATACTTACTACTATACACATGGCGAAGCTACCACCAAGGAAGAGAAGGATAAGACGAAGACCTTTGACTTCGAGGTCTGGGGGGCAATGTTTGAACCCAATTCCATTAAGTGCTCCATAGTCCCATTAAGTACTCCAATTTCATTAGTGCTCCATAATCTCATTACTGCTCCATAATCCCATTAGTGCTCCATAATCTCATTAAGTGCTCCATCATGAGTTTTTTAATTAAGGCCAACCACTATGACATGGTAGCCTATATATAGAGGCTACAATGAAGTAACAAAGACACACACACAATTCATTAATTAATCTCTACTATTATCCAAGCCTCTCCAGAGCAACCCCTCTCTTTCTCTTACCGGTGACCACACTCCAATCCCAGAATCCTCAGGAGCCAACTGTCAGTGCCACCAAACCCTCTGTCAACGTGCTTCGGTCCTAGTCTCCTCGGGAGCCGACTGTAGTACCGCGACCACAACGGTTACGGAACCAGCCAAGCAAGGGTAACGCCCTCGCAAATCAGCCAAGCTAAAGTCACGCTTTAGCAAGTTCTCCCCACTTCCCAGTGATTTTTGCTCTACTCGATCTACGACGTTGAGTATCGATTGTGTGATTTTGAAGAAGCTTAGCAAAAGTCCTCACCACGAGGCACAAAGAATCCCGCGACGAGGTTGGTGCTCTCCTCGTTTACAATTTCTCGAAAGAAGTCAGGTCAATGGACACCCCCAACGACCGCACCAGAACGGTACTGGCATGCCCGCGCAGAAAAGAGACTTGACCAGCTGCAACAAAACTAGAGCCAAACATAATGAACTCCTGTTCTATGGGGTTTCGTATTTGGGATCCCAGAGGATTAATCAGAATCACTACGCTTATGTTTATCATAGGTGTTTCGAGCTTGTATACTATGGGGTTGGTTTTACACCAAGTAAATGAATCTTCTGGAGTACCACAATTGCGTGCATTGGCAAATGAGGATTCAAGCTATTTTATTTTCGATCTGTGAAACGACTTTACATAGTCATATAGGCTCTTTGAATAATTGAGCAAGATCTATAACAGTGAATGGTACCGGGTGTCCTTATGGACCGTTTGTATGTGCCGTTCTGGCCGTTCAATCAATGGAATTCTTTTGAACTCAAAAAAAAAAAAAAAACTTAAGAAAAAATAATAATAAAAAATAAAAAAACAATAAGGCGTAGACACGATCAATTCAACTAATGGAGCTAGTCATATATGTTTGACAATTCCACAGCAGCAGATCTTTACATAATTTCCCATTGAATCATATTCAAAGCCAGACTATTAGTTCTCATGACTAGTTGACTACCTACGTACGTACCATTACTATTGTATTTATCAGCCTAATACAGTATGCGAAACATCTAATTCCAAGTCAAACTTTATGTAAGTCTCAACTTAATAGTCACAAGACTGGTTTCCACATTCAACCGGGGCCGGCCTTCAACCCACTTTTAATTCTCAAGTACAATTTGATTCCAAAGTCCGGGAGATGATTAGTAAAAGTCTTTAAATATTTAAACGAACTTTGACTGTTCTTTCTGTTTCTGGATGAGTAGGAGTTGTACGTTGGTGATTGGTCGGTAGGAGATTCCAGTGAGTTGCATCTGTCAACTTTATACATCACCTGTGGAGAAAAATATATTTCGACCAAAATTGTTTTGCTTAAAGATATTACTTTAAGGAATTATTGTCCTATATTGGAGTTACGGAGTTCCAACTACATTGCCTTGGTGTTCAGGTTCAGGCTACCACCAATCTATATATGCCAACCTACATATCCTCCACCCCCCCCTCTCTCCCTCTCTCTCAGTTTGAATTGATCGACTGATCACGAAGTAAGATCAAACTCCATATACATTGTTGATTCAACAATAGTGTTAAAAAAGAAAGACCAAAATTCATGTCAGGAACTTCACTAGAACTTTGGGTGCTAGTTTGGGGCAGCTGCAGCTTCATCTTCATCTTTGGTTTTGCTGACATAGCAGAAGCTCAGGCCACCACATATCCTTCTGAAGGTGATCTTGCTTATAACTATTAGCTTTGTTTTATCTTAATTGTAAGAGCTAGCTATAATATGATCGATGACGATTTATAATATGCATGGTGTCCATGTCATCATAAGGGCTATGAAAGAGTGGGGATATTTGCTTTAAGAGTCATCGTAACTGGCTGCTTGTTGCTTGACTCTATCATATCAAGCTCATGTAGACCGCATTCGGATGAGTTATTGTGTTTAGACTCCATGATCAAAATATGATATATTTTTCCTAAATTATAGTGGATCAAATATGCTTTAAAATTTCTCTCAAAAAATACTTAAACTGAAACGCAACATGCATTATTATATCGTAGCCAAAAGTAAATAGGTATCTCGAAACTCATGTATTCGTTTATACTAGATGAAAAAAAATTTGAGGGTGTTGATTTTGGTTTGTTTAACTACTATTACACACTTGGTAACTTGAATTTTTCTTGTTAATATTCTAAAATGAGTAATTTATTATGAATAGTTTAGACTCTTCAATCAGTTCTGTTAGATTTATTTATTTTTACTCAATAATTGTGTTTCTCATGATAGAGTAAATTGACAATTTAGGACCTTAGCCAACGCGGTTTAATTTTGCGAGGGCACTTTTTTAGTCAAACATTTTGTGCTGATCGAAATCCGGTGATCGGAAATTTCAGCGGTGAAAGTGTTTGTAGAATTCAAATGAGTGTTTACCTCTGTCGAGGATGCGGCAGTTTCTCTATCAATGTTGAACCTTTTGGTTTCTGTAAAGATGGATTAGTTCTTTGTGTTTGGTGGTGCAGCGCGAGCTCTGACTTCAATCTTCCAGCAATGGCAGATTAAGGCCAAATGGAACACAACCAGAGATCCATGCAGTGGAGAGGCCATAGACGACTCCATCCAAATCGACGACAAAGCTTACAACCCTTTCGCCAAATGCGCCTGTTCAAACTCCACTTGCCACATTACTCAACTGTAAGATCACTGTCTAGTTTTGCACTTGAATTACGTCACTCCCATGCAATTTCTGTTCATCACACCATGCATTGGCAGGAAAGTTTCTAAATTGGAGGTTGTTGGCGTAATTCCGGAACAGCTATGGACTTTGAAGTTTCTCACTTATCTGTATGGCTGTTGCGTGTGTGTGTGTGTGTGTGTTGGACTCAAAGGTTAATTAGCTATGTACTCACTGACCAATTACTTTGATCTATTTGTAGCGATTTAGGTAACAATTACTTGACAGGACCTCTCTCTGCTTCAATTGGAAATCTGAGCAGCTTGCAAGGCTTGTAAGCCATCTGATTTTTATTGATCCTTTTGACCAACTGAAGCAGGCCCTCACAAACCACATTTTCTATATGGAATTTTTTGGTATTAATTTTGAATTGTTGCGCGTTCCATGATTAATAAATGAATTCTAATTGCTAGGAGCTTAGGCCATAACATGTTATCAGGCCAGCTGCCAAAGGAACTCGGAAATCTCTCTGATTTGACATACTTGTAAGTTTTCTCATTTAGGAGCCTCAGACAGTATGACATTTTCCATGTTAACTTTTCTCATTTTAGATCATTGACTACGTGGATTGTTATTTCACCTTTGTAAAATTTAACACAACAACAATGAATAATGTGTGATCAGCTGGATTCTCGTTTGTAATCAAAAACATCATGCTTCTGCTTCTTCTAATTTTGGCAGCTGCTTTCTTCAGATGGATCTTTTTATTTCAAAATTAAATGGATAATAAATTAAGAAATGTCTTTTGATCATAACGCCAATTCAGTAATCCCCTAGTTCAAGCATTGTTTAATTTGAGAAATTGTCATATGTATACTTGTTTATACTAATTTTGGTTATCTGAACATCTAACTAACAATATACATGGGAAACTTATAATGATTACTTGCCAATTCTATAGGGGTATTGGGACTATGAACTTTTCCGGTGGTCTGCCACATGAGCTAGGGAATTTATTAAATTTACAGCAGATGTAAGGTCATTTGTTTTTTCTTTTTTTCTTTTATAGGAATACATGTATGATAATTCATTATGGTCTACTTTGGCAGTTACTTGGATAGTTCTGGAGTTAGCGGTGAGATTCCACCAACGTTTGCTAATCTACGAAACTTGACCACATTGTAAGAACTTTACATATATGTTTCCTTTACAGAAGTGAATGGAAAAAAAAAATATTAAGTGGAAGGATTATTATTGGTATATCTATTACTTAGAGGATCACATTTGTTTGTGCAGTAGGGTGTCAGACACAGAACTCTCTGGCAGGATACCTGACTTCATAGGATATTGGTCAAAGCTTACTTCTTTGTGAGATACTCTACTGAAATACTCTCTCACTCTCTATTTCTGTTCTGTTACAGTTAAACAATAATAGGACTAGGCTTAACAAGATCCATGACTTTTGACAAAAGAATTCCATTAATAATTAGCTAAATTTTTCAATAGGGTATTTCGAGGGAACTCTTTTGAAGGTCCTATACCAGCTACACTGTCCAATCTGACTTCTCTGAGGGAGCTGTGAGTATCTAGATCAACTCGTCACTTTTTATTCATACATATTCATACATAAAGCTGGCCGTCTTACATTTGATATTGTAAATGGTAATAGGAGAATTAGTGATATAATATCTACTGCCAGTGGGAACTCTTCTCTTGGATTTATTAAGGATATGAAGTCAAGATCTCTAGAAGTCCTGTAAGGATAATCCTTCTCATTTACATTTCATCTGAATCTATGACAACGTCTGGAGAGTGTTGAGAAATATGACATTTTGGTTTTCATATCCTACAGAGAGCTGCGAAATAACAATATTTCTGATTCAATTCCTTCTAATATTGGAGAGTTGCAATATTTGTATCACCTGTAAGTTTTCTTGGGTGATGATGATCATACATGCATCTTGAGCAAACCCATGTGCCGAACCTGGAACCTTTTATTGGTCTTTCTTTTGTATTGCTTTATTGTAAATTACTGAAGGAAACCTTATCATCTTTTTATCTAATATAATTCAATAATGTATACAAGATTGATTGATAATAATCTGCTTTATAGTGATTTTTATTTTATTTTTAATAAAGAACTCTTATTACTAGCTGGTTTTTTCCTTGAAGCATATAACATACTCAGTATTCATTTCCCTTTCAGGGATTTAAGCTTCAACAATTTAGCAGGAGCAATACCACCTTCCCTGTTTAATTTGCGTTCGCTCGAAGCCCTGTAATTTGGCATTCCATCTTAATTGCTTTGCATTCCATCTTAATTGCTTTGAATTCCTCCCTAGCTTACGCTTCTAGTACTGAGGCATGTTTTTCTATCATTATATTTAGGTTTCTTGGAAACAACAAGTTGAGTGGTAGCCTTCCTGAAAATAAAAGCTCATCTCTTCTCACTGTGTAAGTGGATCGATATTTAGTTTTCAGCATCACTGTAATCCACACTGGCGTTTGCTGATAAATATGTTTTTATATTTCCATCTCTGTGCTGATGAACAGGCTGTACTTGCTCTTGGTTTATCTGAATTGTACAGTATCTGCTTTTACAATAACTTGAAGTATTTTGAATATCACACTTTTCTTCTTCTAGTTAACTTTAGATACATGCTTACAACTACAGGTTCGTATTTGTTAAGCTAAATTTAGGAGTAAGTAGATATTTTTCACCACTAGAATAATCGTAATTGGGCTACTTTATAACATTTTGATGAAATAAATAGTAAGAGTAATGATGAGTTCCAGGCTTACAGCTAAAAGCCTAAAACATTCAGTAAGTCTCTTGCGCTTATATATAGTAGTAATTTTATATTGTTTTGAGCTTGTTATGGCTTCTAGTATGCGGGTCATTCAACACATTTCTCCTCAATATAGAGAGATTGGGGCTTTAGATTCAAATTGGAATGGTGAAAAAACAAATATCACAGTCTATGTATGACTTCATATATCTGATACAGATGATTGTATTGTCAGATTGTGGTAGGAACTAAGTATTTAATGTCTTTGTCTGTCAATGCAGAGATCTGTCTTACAATAATCTTGTAGGGTCGAGCTTTCCTTCTTGGGTGAACGAAGACTTACATCTGTATGTCTTGACATTCCACAATATACTTAGCTTTTATATATCTGTTTGCTGTGCAATGTCCTTTTTCTTTTAGTTGAAAGATTTCTAGTTAATAACTTTGCTTTCTCTTCCTATATTGGACATTTGTAGTTCGTTAGTGACATGTTCTCCAACAATACAATTTTTTTGTTATGGCAGGAGGGGTTTGCATTATATGTTATATGATAAATTTGATTAACAATTAAAATTTGTTGGGTGTATTTTGCAGTAATTTAGTTGCCAACAACTTCAGCATAGAAGATTCAAACAGCAGGTGGTTCTTTGCATCTGAGCTCAATTTTTAGGTTTTGAACACTTCAATAATGCATGTGAGAGTTGCATGCCACTTAAATGTGTTTTGTCATTGCTTGTCTCTTGAGTATGGTAAATGAGGCTACTACTGTTCACCTCTGTCTGAGGCTGCACAAGAGAGATTGTCTTACTGGCTTGGATCCAGCCTGAGTTGATTCTTTAGTCGGTTCAGTCATGACTCATGATCCCAGTGTCAATCACTGGTCTAATTGCATGATCATCATATTGATTTACCAAATATACCTCAAGTCAATATGAGAATGTGGAATCTATAAATCATATGATAGTATGGATTTGGATTTTTGGACTATGTTTGGAGCAAAACTGTTCGATCTGTTTAGGTGACGTGGATTAGAGGCTGTGCTAAATCTGCGTAGAGCTACAAAAGGGGGTTTCATCAAGAAGATACAACATCTAATTTTTATTCACATTGGTAGTTGATTCATTGAGAAGGTTGGTTGAGAGAGCAGAGATACGCAGTCAGTGGTAAGGAGAGAGTGGAGGTCTCTCACTTGCAATTTGGAGATTTCTTTGCTGTCCTGGAAAAATGGTAGTTTAATATATGTAGTGAGGGTTATTGAAGTTCTTAGTCCTATTTTTGGATTAAGATCGAGGCAAATGTTTAATTTCAGGAATAAGCACTGGAGTAATTATCCAATAAATAATTGTCATATGCCCCGTTAGTGTTTGTTCTTATTCATTTTTTTTTTATTTGTAACTTTTATTTACTTATTTATTTTATTTCAGGGCTTCTTTGCCTCCAGGGTTGAAATGCCTCCAAAGGAACTTTCCTTGCAAAGTTGACCCTGGAATCCGTATGTGTACAGTCCAACCCTCATAGGATACTAACTTCATGAACTATTTCTGAACAATTTGTGATACAGTTCCTCTTTTGTATCTTTCTGCAGATCCTTACATTGGGATTAAATGTGGTGGTCCTCAGATCCCGTCTTCCAATGGGATTGTGTATGATCAGGAAAATGAGACCCTTGGTCCAGCTACATATTTTGTGACTGGCACAAGCAGATGGGGAGTTAGCAATGTTGGTATTAAAACAGAGTATGAGGGTAAGATTCTCACTTTTATTCTTCTCCATAACAAGGTTTGGATATTCAGAGATGATTACTTACATCACTGGTCTAACTTCAAAAGAAAAAATGAATCTAATTTTCTTCAGAAAGGAATTTACAGAGTTATCATATTAGGTGGATAAATTAAACTGTACAAGAACATTTTCAATTAGATTTTTGTTCATGCTAATCATTCATTCAAACAGATGGAGGATATAACACGGGAACCAACATTCCTAAGTATACAGTTTCCTCGTCATCTAATTTCACAAATACGTCAGATCCTGAGTTATTCCGGACTGCAAGGATCTCTGCTTCATCACTTAGATACTATGGCTTGGGGCTGGAGAATGGTCTCTACACAGTCAAACTCCAGTTTGCAGAACAACAAATCCTAGATACTCCAACGAAAAATCTTGGGAGACGTGTATTTGATATATATATCCAGGTCTGCATCACGTCTAGGATTTCTTGTTATATTTTACATATTATTCTTAATTAAACCATTTGTCTGGTAAAGATGCCTCTTAAAGTTTGAATTGAGTATAATTCCCAATAGCATCAGAGCATAGAATGTAGGGCGCTGGTTCCAAATTTTTGTTTTTATATAGTGCACAGTTGATCATCCTAGTCCCTTATTTGTTGATTTTGTTCATAGCTTCTCTATTTATTTTGTTTCCAGGGAATTCTAGTTTGGAAGGATTTTGATATACGAAAGGAAGCAGGTGGGAAATCTTTGCAAGCCGTTCAGAAGGAATATAAGGCCCAGGTTTCACAAAACTACCTTGAAATTCATCTCTTTTGGGCTGGAAAGGGGACTTGCTGCGTACCTGATTATGGTACTTATGGACCTGTTATTTCAGCCATCAGTGCTACACCTGCAGGTAATAACAATATATAGCACGGAAATTTCAGTTGCAAACTAAGCATATACATTTAGGTTCTGATGGATGTTATTACAAAGTGCTTCTATGCTGTTTGTTGACTGCAATGCTTTTATACTTGCAGATTTCCCACCTACTATCGTTCCGAACCATCCAACTAGTAAGAAGAATAGGACGGGGCTGATTGTGGGGATTGTTGTTGGTGGTGGAGTACTTTTGATTCTATTGTTGTTGGTTTTCTGTATAGTTCAAAGAAGAAAAAGGAATAACACCAGTAAAAATGAAGGTAAACTGTTACTTTTATTATTTTCAACAAAATTTGACTTCTGAAAAGGTGTGTAGATATTTTCAAGTATTATTATTTGCCAACATAAAGTTTCATTGTATCTTTGCAGTAGATGGTAGTTAAATTAATTAACTTAGTTTATTTTGGAAGGTTAGCTCTTATTTTGTGTGCATGTGTATTAGCAAGTAAATCATCACTTTTCAATGTACTTGCAAGAATGCCTACAAAGTATTTAAACAGATGCTACTCGACACCTATTAAGCCAGGAAAACAAACTAATTGCAAGACAGGCATAATAGCTTGTTATTTGAATTTGCAGATCTGTTGGGAATAGATATTGGACCACTCACTTTCAGTTTTTCAGAGCTAAAGACAGCTACAGATGACTTTAGTCCAGCGAATAAGATTGGAGAGGGAGGATTTGGACCTGTCTATAAAGTAAGTTGTTAAGCTAAGTTGTTGACCTAATGAATGACATAGTGTGGCTGTAAATGCTCATGTCAATGCCCGTGTGTTTCCTACTTGATACAAGTGTTGATCAACATAAAGCACATGAACCTCTTGCTATTGCTGTATATATATAAATTGAATTGATATATCTCTATCTAGATCATTAGCATTTATGCATTAAGCACAAAGTTAGTGTGGAAGATAAGAAGCGTGATCACTTCAATTGTATAGTTTTAATATAGATCGAATTGATTTTAGTTTAGTGTTGAAAACGAGCAAACTTTATATATAGATCTGCTGATCGATCTGCATGCCTGTCCAACCCGCCAAAGTCATTAGTTGCCAGGGTCCTATTTTTACTAATCGTATATCTGGTAACGAGTATATCAATTTTATAGATTAATTAAACTATTATTCTGATTCTTTGTTAATAGGGTACTCTTAATGATGGAAGAGTAATTGCCGTGAAGCAATTGTCTGCAGCATCCCAGCAAGGAAAAAATGAGTTTGTAGCTGAAATTGCCACCATATCTGCCGTGCGACACAATAACCTAGTGAATTTGCAGGGATTCTGCACTGAGGGAGTTAAACGGCTCCTTGTCTATGAGTATCTGGAAAACAAGAGTCTTGATCGTGCATTATTTGGTATCATGAGAAACACATTGTCAATTGATTTATTACTGCCTTAGGTACTTCAAATATTTGAACTAATGATTTATATAAATTTTACATATATATGAAAGCAGGAAAAAGAAGTTTGAATCTTGATTGGTCATCAAGATTTGATATATGCTTGGGGGTGGCTAAAGGTTTGACTTATCTCCATGAGGAATCAAGGGTTCGGATTGTACACAGAGATGTGAAGGCCAGTAATATTCTGCTCGACTCTAATCTCATCCCCAAAATATCAGATTTCGGTTTGGCCAAGCTTTATGATGATAAAAAGACCCACATCAGTACTCGTATTGCGGGAACAATGTATGTCAGATCTTTAATTTGTCAACTTGACTATTTCTCTTTTAAAATATTAATGGTTTAGCATTTCCTTTTTGTTGTACAAACATCTTCGATCTGCCAGTGACAAGTAGTCGACGTTATTATTGTCAATTATAATGCAGTGGGTATCTTGCACCGGAATATGCCATGCGTGGACACCTGACACAGAAGACTGATGTGTTTGCCTTTGGTGTTCTTGCTCTAGAAATTGTCAGTGGTAGGCCAAATTCTGACCGGAGCTTGGAAGGCGAGATGATTTATCTTCTCGAATGGGTAAAACGTTATTTTTGTACCTCTAGAAATTTTCAGTTTTACTCTTGATATGTCCATTGTTGAGTGATTCTGCCTCTAAAATTTAGGTTCATCATAATGTATATGGCTAGCTTCTTGTTATTTACCGCGTAGTTTCATATGTTCTTGCTTCTTAGGCTTGGCACTTGCATGAAAACAAACGCGAAGTTGAACTAGTGGACTCTAGGTTATCAGAATTCAATGAGGAAGAGGCAAGACGAATAACCAAGATAGGGCTTTTGTGCACTCAAACATCACCAATGCAACGACCACCAATGTCGCGTGTGGTAGGAATGCTTTCAGGAGATATTGAAGTAATGACAGTAACTTCAAAGCCTGGTTACTTGACAGACTGGGAATTTGACGATACAAGTACTTTCACCAGTCTAACCACTGATATGTCAGCAAAGGGAAATGATCCTAGCTTTGACAACTCACCGGCGAGTACAAGCACTACGGGGGATCCAGGGCAGCTTTCTACAAATGCAACGGATGCCTTGCTTCATAATATTGTTGTTGATACCCAATCCCTACCGACTTAATGTTGTTATTATTGAAGTTATTATAATATATATATATATATATATTTTTGCTATGTTTTATTCGGTTTGTACCGGTTACACGTTTTCGTTTGATGATAATTTGAATCTAGATGTCAGATGTCTTGGTATGTGCTAGATTAATTTTAAATATATAACCTATGATTCTATGGTTTCCTTTTCTTTTTGTCTCTTTTCTTTTTCGCTTTTAAAAGAAGAGTATAAAGATTCAAATTACTTTTTCTCGACAATAGTTTTAACTGTTAACTTATAAAGAGAATAAATTAGGGCGCTTGGTTTTGGTCCATTTCTTTTCCTACCAGTGTCAGGAAACTGTCTCTTAGTTTTCTTTTGGTTTTATTCTTCTTTTAGGATAATGTTGCATTTTTTTTTATCAAAAGATATTGTTGCATGTTAGGTTACCTTTTTCATTGGGGGGGGGGGGGGGGGGGGGTACTATATTTATCTTCCAAAACTACCCCTCTCTCTCTCTCCCCCTTAGATCCGCTCTACACCAAAAACCAGTAACGGCTCTACTTCCAAAACCATGACCACCATCTCTCCTCCTCCGACGAGTTTCAATCCTCTAAAACTCGCTCCCAAATCCCTCATTCCACCCAAACCGGCCTCCGCCTCTGCCTCCTAACCCGACCCGTCTGTTACAGAAACCCCAACCCCAGGTCCAAACCCGACCCAATCCCCCACCACCCTCCTCCACCTCGCTTTCAACCAAGACCACACCTGCTTCTCTGCCGCCACCGACTCCGGCTTCCGCGTCTACACCTGCGACCCCTCCGGTCTACGCGGCGACGTTGGATTCGTCCAGATGCTCTTCCACTGCCACTACTTTGCCGTCTTCGGCGGCGGACCCGACCCGTTCTGCCAGCCCAACAAGGTCATGATCTACGACGATTGCCAGTCCCGCTGCGTCAGCGAGCTCTTGTTCCGGTCCGAGGTCAAGTCGGTCAGGCTCCGCCGCGATCGCATCGTCGTCGTTGTTCTCCACAAGATCTTCGTCTATGATTTCAACGCTTTGAAGTTGTTGGATTCGATTGTGACAGTGGAAAACCCTAAGGGACTGTGTTCCCCCCGACGCCAAGCCTCTAATCGACGACTTCTCCCTCACCCTCAACGTCGGCGACCGATGCCTCCTCGTTGGATCCAACGGCGCCGGCAAAACCATGATCCTCAGGATTCTTGGAGGCAAGCACATGGTCGACCCCAGCATGGTCCGGGTTCTGGGTCGCTCGGCTTTCCACAACACCGCTCTCACCGGCTTCGGCGACCTGTCGTACCTAGGCGGAGAGTGGCGGCGTGATGTGGCCTTTGCTGGTTTCGACGTTCCGATACAGATGGATGTTTGGGCTGATAAATTGATCAACGGGGTAGCTGGGATTGACCCACAAAGGAGAGCTGAGCTGATCAAGGTGTTGGATATTGATCTTTCATGGAGGTTGCATATTCATCTCGGTTATGTAATTTTCATTTTTGGACATTGATGAAATGTGTGTGAATGAATTTAGGTGCTTCTGCTTGATGAGATCACGGTGGACCTTGATGTGCTAGCGATGGCGGACCTGCTCCAGTTCTTGAGGAAGGAATGTGAGGAGCAAGGTGCTATGATCGTTTCTCAAGCCCCAAATTGGAGAGAGAGAGTCTGAGACTCAGATCGGAGGGAGAGAGAGAGAGAGAGAGAGAGAGAGAGAGAGAGAGAAGGGTAGTTTTGGAAGATAAATATAGTGAATAATAAGAAATATTAAAAAAAGGTGAAGGGCGTGTAGAATGTAAAAGGGGGCACTACTACAAAAAGGTCATCAGACGACGGTGAATTTCTGTTGTCTGATGACCAAACTCACCGTGGTCTAAGTGAGTGTTGTGTGATTAAAAAATCAGACAACGGTGATTTCACCGTTGTATGATATCACTTTGCTCAACAGAATACTAGTTTCCGTTGTGTGAATGCTGCGCAGGCATGTGCCTGCCATGGCATGCGCGGGGATGCCGCGGCACAGTCAGACAACAGAAAATGAAATTTACCGTTGTCTGAGATTAATAACACACAACAGATATAACTCATTCTCCGTTGTCTGAGATTCATAACACACAACAGATATAACTTATTCTCCGTTGTGTGAGATTCATAACACACAGCCGGTGAAACTTATTCTCTGTTGTCTGAGATTCATAACAGACAACATATATAACTCATTCTTTGTTGTCTGAGGTAAGTAACACACAACCGAAGTGAAATTATCTCACTTGTCTGTTGATTACTCAGACAACAGAGATGATTTTATTTCCGTTGTGTGTTATGAATCTCACACAACAGAATTTTGTTTTCTTTTGTTGTTGGTTGTTAGTTCACACAACAAATTCTTTTTATCAACCATTGTGTGAGCAACATTAGATTTCTAAGCTTGTTTCTCACAACATTGTTTTGAGCTGTTGTTTGTTCATTATGTATATATTCCATACCTAGAATATCTTTTCATAAATAATGCTCCATAATACCACATAAAACCACACTAATCCATATCATATAAGTTTTTCAAACTTCCAAACATTCAAGTTATTAGATAATGTACTAAACAAGAAAGCCTTCCTAGCTACTACCTACACATGAATCAAAAGCATTATTCCTAGCTACTAGCTAGACCCATGAATCAAACTTGGTA
>BDJD01005667.1:6384-17887 GCA_002564525.1 Rosa multiflora
TTGAAGAGAATAGAGAGAGCCAGAGAGAGAGGAGATTAGAAATACATTGTTGATCTTTGTTTCTTCCCTTTCTTTAGCTACTCTTTGTATAATGTATTGTATTGTTTTAAGCATGTTTTCGATTTGTGTTATGTATTGCTAATTTCCTTAACTAAGGTTAAGGAGAAACCACACTATGAAATAAGTTTCATTTAGTTTTCCCACAGTTATGTTTTTCATGCCTATGACTCTTGCTTCAAAATGCATTGATGAAATCTTTGTTCATTTCACCTCTAATGTCATGCATTTTTGGTAGTTTGGAAGTCACTTTTATTAATACATGCTTGGCTTTGTAAAATATTAAATATGAACTCCTTTGATCTCTTGTCATGCAAATGAGCTCGTTTCACATTTGATGCTGAGCACACACTTTGACTTTTGTAGTTTCAATAAATTTGTGTACATGTGATGCTTTGGTATTTATAACTAAGAAGCAAAGAAGAGTCTACTTTAGATCCATTTCATGTGTTCTTCATTGTTAAATCTTGAGCAAGCAGTAGATTGATTTCTAGATTGCTACTTCTAATTTGCGAATTGGTAGATAGTACTTAGAGATTTATTGAGTAATGTGGTGAAATCAGATACCTTAGTTACTTCGTCATCAAGGTAATCTTTATCTATTTTGCTTTGTTTTAATTTATACAAGTTTAGCTAAATCACATCCAATTTTTTATTCAACTAAGTTAGCATTAAATTAATTTTGGTTCAATTAGTTTTTCCTATTTCATACAGTCCTTGTGGGTTCGAACTCGCTCTTGCACTTCTGTGTTGCAATTGATTCGTAAGAGTGCGAGTAAAATTTTAAAACACATCAATGGCGCTGCCATATGATGCCAAACAGAGGAGATAGGTCTGTATCGGATCATGGTTTTGAAGACCGAACTTTTGAAAATTTTGTTTCTAAATGGAAAACTTTCAACTGAAATAAAATTTTCAAAAATAATCAAACTTCACTAACCATAACTCTTTGATATGAAAGTGGAATATAGCATGTTGCATGTTTACGAACTCATATCGACTTGCTCTATATTTTTGTAAATAATTTTTTTTTTAAAAGCTTAACGAATAATAAAGTCAACTCTAGACCCCTAAAAACAAAACATTTCAAGTGAATATTCATTTGAAACACCTTTACTTCACAGTTAACTCAAGAAAATGCACAAGAACACGAAATTAATTATACAAACCACATTTTATTAGTTTCATGAATTTTACAAGAAATGAATAACGAGAACTCAGGGTAGTAAAAAAATAAAAAAACAGTAGGTAGAATCCCCGCCAATTTTGCAAGCCTTGATTGATGTGATGCACAAGTTGTGAGGCCGGCTCGTTTGATTGAGATTTGTCATCTTTCATCTCTGTTGTACACCAACTTTTGGATTGCTCGAGGGTGTAAAATTTGAACAAAATAATATCCTCAATAAAAATAAAGAAAAATAAAAAACTAATCAATAAACCAGAACCTATAAAATAAAAATATAGAATTGGATATAAATCCCACCTAGATATTAAATCTGACTCTGAACTCGAGCTAACTCGGCTCACAAACCTAGATTCAAATAGGTTTCAAGTCCAACATCTCAATATTGATCATCGCTCTAGCTCAATTCCAACCACCAAACCACATTAGAACAATCTTGGTGTACTTACATGAGCATTTGCAAGTATAATTAGCTATAATGAGCCACACTCATGATACCGCCAGTGGTACCAACTACCGCCAACTGTGTGATCTACGGAAGCACAGCCAAATAGGCTACCACCTGAGCCCCGGCTCTCCCCTAGATCAATGCTGACGCGCTGCTACGCGCCGCGCCAAGTTAGCATCAGTAGCTTCAGAAGCTGGGGACTGAAGTTTATCAGTCACACATCGAAAACATTGAGAAAATCAGTTCCCTCCTCACCTATAAGAAGGTTCTCTCCTCTCTCCTTATTAATTACACATTTAATACTTACCTACTGTTACTTTGTTAACACAAATACATTAACTAAGTTAGGCATCAGAGAAGAGAAGACCGCCCAGCGCGGTCTCCTTCTGATGCCCTCTGTATTTCACTTGACAGGTAGCGGGAGCTCCAAAGAATATCATTGATAGCGGTCCGCCCATCGAACCAGCGTTAGTAAAGGTTTAGCTATCGTTGAACTTTAAACATTAACACTTGGAAACATCGTGTAACAACCTCTACTAGGAAGAGCATTGATCTCTATGTTTGATTGGTGGGGTTGAAAAATGTGATCAAGACTTAATCGATCTGAGACACAGGATGAGACCAATTTCTCTCCAAAGCCAATTTTAGTTGCTTCATGTATTTCAAACCAATTTAATACAAATATACTATAAGCAGTTAAAGAACATTTTCAACACTACTTCAATTAAAACTTGCGAACTCAAGTTATGAACTTATGAACAGCAAAAAAAAAAAAAAAAACCAGAAGTAGTCAGAAATTGAGAACTCATTTTAACATTAGTTATTCTCCCTTCTTCTTTTTTTGAAATAAGGCCGATGCGGCTGCCCTCAAGCCTTGATTAATGAAACTGCAGAATACATGGGAGGGACATGGTGCCTATACCCCGAATTACAACGTGGATCAAGAGAACTTCCTGAAATAATAATAAGAGTCTTAACAAAAACAATGTATTCTAGCAAGCACCAACTAGTGAAGAGTGCTCTAGTGGCTACTCCATTCGCTTTACAATTGTGGTGACATACCAGAAAGATAACTCTACTACAGAGAAACATCATTACAAATAGCACAACGTTCCCACTATGTTGCCACTGGAATATAAATCCAGCGACACTTAGTTTCATCCTGCCACTAGGAGGCTGCGACCATTTGACCAAGTAAGGAACTCGCCACATTCCTAGAGCAGTCATTTTCCCTTTAATTAGATGAAGTAGTGCAGCACATGTTCTTATTAGTCTAATAGCATGTGTAGCATACATAACGTTTTAAATTGAAAAGAATGCTTTTCCATTACATTAATTATGCTGTGTTGAAATTATTCACTTGGCCAATAAATTATTCACTTGTTTGATTCATAGGTACGTACATGCAATTGATACAAATGGAAGAGTACATAAAGAATCAGTAGCGGAAATACGTTTAGGTCTGGGCGGGTCCAGACCCCCTTCAAGTTTTCAAACTATGCATTGATTATATATAATCATGTATGAAGATAGGAAAGAAACTCATCGAATATAAAGAAAACTCTGAGTATGGAAATGTAATTACAAGTAATTATTGTTTTCTTCTTTGTCTTTTATTGCTGAGATTATCTTTCATTGTAGATTAATTCATGAAATGATATCATTATTTATCAATTATATTTTGGACCCCCCATGTTGTCGAATCCGGGTTCCGCCCCTATAAAGAATTGCCATGAAACAAGGATGCATGAAATAAGGAACCAACTTTAATCTTTGAAATATTGTAGGTAGGTAGCTTGTTACTCTTGCACATGAAAAATAAGAGAAGATGTAGTAGTCAATAAAGCAATTGAGAAAGAGAAAGGTTAATGTATGGAAGCTTATGTGTGAAGAAACGTGCCATCAAGCTTGAGATTTTGGACGGAAGGCAAGTCAATTTCACATGGATTAAGTTGCAATGAAGGTCAAGGTTGTATATAAATAGAGCTTCCTTGAAGAGAATAGAGAGAGCCAGAGAGAGAGGAGATTAGAAATACATTGTTGATCTTTGTTTCTTCCCTTTCTTTAGCTACTCTTTGTATAATGTATTGTATTGTTTTAAGCATGTTTTCGATTTGTGTTATGTATTGCTAATTTCCTTAACTAAGGTTAAGGAGAAACCACACTATGAAATAAGTTTCATTTAGTTTTCCCACAGTTATGTTTTTCATGCCTATGACTCTTGCTTCAAAATGCATTGATGAAATCTTTGTTCATTTCACCTCTAATGTCATGCATTTTTGGTAGTTTGGAAGTCACTTTTATTAATACATGCTTGGCTTTGTAAAATATTAAATATGAACTCCTTTGATCTCTTGTCATGCAAATGAGCTCGTTTCACATTTGATGCTGAGCACACACTTTGACTTTTGTAGTTTCAATAAATTTGTGTACATGTGATGCTTTGGTATTTATAACTAAGAAGCAAAGAAGAGTCTACTTTAGATCCATTTCATGTGTTCTTCATTGTTAAATCTTGAGCAAGCAGTAGATTGATTTCTAGATTGCTACTTCTAATTTGCGAATTGGTAGATATTACTTGGAGATTTATTAAGTAATGTGGTGGAATCAGATACCTTAGTTACTTTGTCATCAAGGTAATATTTATCTATTTGCTTTGTTTTAATTTATACAAGTTTAGCTAAATCACAGCCAATTTTTTATTCAACTAGGTTAGGATTAAATTAATTTTGGTTCGATTAGTTTTTCCTATTTCATACAGTTCTTGTCGGTTCGAACTAGCTCTTGCACTTCTGTGTTGCAATTGATTCTTGCGCTTGCGAGTAAAATTTTAAAACACAGGGCGCTGCCATATGATGCCAAATAGAGGAGATAGGTCTGGGTCGGATCATAGTTTTGAAGACCGAACTTTCGAAAACTTTCAACTAAAATAAAATTTTCAAAAATAATCAAACTTCGCTAACCATAACTCTTTCATATGAAAGTGGAATATAGCATGCTGCATGTTTACGAACTCGTATTGACTTGCTCTACATTTTCGTAAATAAAAGTTTTTTAAAAAGCTTAATGAATAATAAAGTCAACTCTTGACCCCTAAAAACAAAACATTTCAAGTGAATATTCATTTGAAACACCTTTACTTCACAGTTAACTCAAGAAAAGGCACAAGAACACAAAATTAATTATACAAACCACATTTTATTAGTTCATGAATTTTACAAGAAATGAATAACGAGAACTCAGGGTATTAAAAAAAATCAAAAAACAGTAGGTAGAATCCCAGCCGATTTTGCAAGCCTTGATTGATGTGATGCACAAGTTGTGAGGCCGGCTCGTTTGATTGATATTTGTCAACTTTCATCTCTGTTGTACACCAACTTTTGGATTGCTCGAGGGTGTAAAATTTGAACAAAATAATATCCTCAATAAAAATAAAGAAAAACAAAAAACTAATCAATAAACCATAACCTATAAAATAAAATTT
Source organism: Rosa multiflora (assembly GCA_002564525.1). Classification (NCBI taxonomy): domain Eukaryota; kingdom Viridiplantae; phylum Streptophyta; class Magnoliopsida; order Rosales; family Rosaceae; genus Rosa; species Rosa multiflora. The sequence goes on from BDJD01005667.1 coordinate 11,557, forward strand.
TCAAGGGCCTAAATTTAATTGACCCGTTATATACAACTGAGGACATGATGTGATTTAGTCGGCATACATGGTGGATGAAAACCATAGATATTTAAGATCCAAACTGATATGTACGAGTCGTGATTAGAGTAATGCCCAAATTTTGTATGTTAGTGTGAGTCATCGTGACCTATTATGAATAGGCTACAAGAGAATATATTGTTGTAAATACTTACCTTGTATGTGTTGTAGTACAGTAGTACACAATAGGTGTAGTACGATTGTAATCTGTTTATATACACCACAGAATGGGTGTAATAGTATATCGGTGGTGACGGCTTTGTTGTGGAATCCTAACCTACTTGGTGGCTCTACGTGCATCGCATTAGTTTTACTGTTGTGGTCGGGTGTTGCGTAGTTTGGGGCTGAGTTGGTTGACTGTTGTGGCTGAAGCCTCGCTGCTTCACTGCTCGTTGGCAACTTTTTCTTTGTTGCTGCTTCGTATTCGAAATTATAATGTGTGCGAGGTGGCATCTTTTCCTATGCACAGAGGATGCTTGACCATGCATTGGTGGCGAGTCTGAGCGCCAAAGGTTGTCTGGAGGAGGTGATCTAGATTGGAGATAGGGGAGATGTGGGTATTATGGATGAGGGCTTTTGGGCCTGAACCAATATGTCAACTCCATATGTCTTGCCTAGCCCAAATTAGGGGGTAAGAAGTAGAGGGTTGAGCTTGCGGCCTTTAGCACAACTGATACAACTAACATAGGCGCATAAATTAATCCTGTTAATCATAGTATAGGAAAGAAGGGGTCTCCCACAGAAGATTGTGCTTAATATGTAAATCTAGACTCAAAAACAGACAAAACACTAAAATTGACCTCTAATAAATATGAAATAAAAAACTCCTACTTAGACTCAACAAAAAATTATGAAAATTTATAGACTTAAACTAGACACACTAAGGACGACTCACACAAAATTTCAAGGAAATCGAAGTTGATTTACTATATTAATAAAATCATGGAAAATAGAGGACAAGAAGATGACAAAAATAGAAAAGGGAAAAGAAATTAGTTTTGTTTTTAGGTTTTTGATATAGATGAGATAGACAATAGCTAGGAACAACCATACACTACTAGACAATGTTTCACCTAAGATTTGTTAACCTATATGCTTCTTTTCAATTGAATGTCTTTACTCAAGCTAAGCCAATGATGTGTTAAACTTAACCTATTAACTTGTGCAACCTAACCTAGCTTCTAAGTTCTAACATGGAACCTAAAGTGATGTTCTTACATAGTTCTCAAGTCAAACGTCACTAAATATAAAAAGTTGTGAATAAAGCTAGCTAGGAAATTTTGGTACTGATGTTGTCCTAATCTACCTAGATGCTAATTCATATGAATGAGGCTCAAGTCACTTGTGTACTACTCTAGATAACATGCTTGACATGATGATCTAAACACGAAATCATAGCAATAAAATCCTAGCATGCTTACTACATTTGCAACCATAATAAACAAAACCTGAATTTATCAATGAGAAACCAATGAATTAGCAAGCATTCAATATCCAAGAAACTATAAAACTAATGCCAAAAATTTAGTTTACACATGTCTAGGGCTTAGGCAGCCCCTAACTATAAACAAAACTATTAGCAATATATAAAGGAAATAAAATAAAACAAGAAAAGACAGGGAGGAGAGAATGGCGGCAATGGAATGATGTTGTGCGTCCAAAGATGTCTAGAATGATGCCCTACAGTCCTTTTTATATAGTTATTGTGTCAAGACTTCTTCTACTCTAAGAATTAAGATATTTGAATTCCAATTAAAGAAAGAATTTGTGAGGAAATGTCTGATTGGTTCCCAAAATCCCTAGAGATTGTAGGACTTTTAATTCTGATTTCCTTGAGAGATTCCATCTGATTTTCAACATATCCACCTTTGAAATCTTGATTCTTCTTCCATTATAACTCTAGGAGACAATCTTTCCTTGTTTGGACTTAGATTTATGCATAGCCTGACCTTGTTGTACTAAATTGCTCAGAACTTCTTCAAGAAAAATGATATTCATGAACCACAAAAAGCTCTGAAAACTAGACATCTGAGGCTTTCCATCAATATAAACACCATTATCTAGTTTGTTCTAAGCTGATTTCAGTTTCTGTCAAAGTTGACTGATCTACACAGGCAGATTTGCTGATTTTGCCTTTGAATCATTCTTTTGCTTGTTTCTTATTCATTGCTCCAAAATGCCTACAAAACATATAAACAGAGTAAATAACTAGAAAATATCAAGAACTAACCATGAAAATATAGAGGAATTTGATATAAATTGTGTACAATTACGCTCCTATCACCTACGACCTAATTGCTTTGCTTGTTGCTACTTTGTTTGGGACATCATGTCACTCCCCGAATTTTGAATAAAGAAATTCGAATCCGAAACATGATAACCTAACCAACCAAAAATAACACTAAAAAAAAATTTCATTTAAACTAAGCAACAAAACAAACCGAGCTCACAATGTCAATATTGATTCGTTCTTTAGAGTCATATATTACATTACAAAAGAGTTTACAAATTAAACTGAATAAAAATTCAATGAGTAAACACACCCACCACACTCACTACACAGCGGAAGACTAGAATCAAAAGTACGTCTAGATCCAAGTTATGACAGCAACAAAGCCTCAGCTTCAACAACAGTTACTCGTTACTCAGACCTACACAATAACCCCTACACCATGGAATAGTGCACCGGTTTAAAATAACAAACCCGGTAAGCTTTTGCAAGCTTATGTGAGTAAACTGAAATAACCACAAAACACATTTCCAACTCAAGGACAACAAAATAACTCAATGTTTATTTCAAAATCAAATCCTTTTCTTTTTAAGGAAAAAAACATGTCACCACCGTGACAAACCCAATCATTTGAAATCTCAACAACAGATCCAAGAAATCACTGTTCTTTCCTCTTGACATGAAGCATTTAGCACCATAATGAAATGATAAAGCATTTCTCAATTTACTACGAGTCTCAACCACAACTGCACTCACAAATTAAACTAAATAAACCCAGTAATCCCTGCATAGAAAATTAGTTCAGGAGATCACCGAAAAACACACAATCCAAAACCATAGTAATCTCTACATATAGTTTAGTTCAGGAGATTACATTAAAATCACACAATAGAAATGAAAAAGGAAAATAAATAAGGAAATCAAACAATTCACGCTAAAGCTAAGAAATCGCCCTTTCAACTCAAGTAAAAACTCCCACCTTTTAAATACAAAACTCATTTCCCTCATGGACAATAACAGAAAGAAACACTCGAAAATCTCTTTTACAAACATGTACTCATGAGAACAAGAACACAAAGTTATCCCCCAAGCGGTACATTGGCAGACATACTAAAACTCTAATTGATCGTAACCACTCACTCAGCCAAAGGCGTGGTTCTAGATTTCCTTCCCTCGATCACTAATGTGACAATAGGTCCTCAGACCGAAACATTTAAAATGTCTCACTCAAAATGTTACACTCAACTCAATCACCACTTTGACAATAGGTCCTCAAACCGAAAACATTTAAAAAGTCTCTCTCACATGACTTAAAATTTTACACTCAACTCAATCACCACTATGACAATAGGTCCTCAGACCGAAAACATTTAAAAAGTCTCACATGACTCAAAATATTACACTCAACTAAAGGTACTCTTCAACACAATAAAAATCAACAATTGCATGATATATTGCATTCCCGAATAGAGTAAATGCTCAAAACAATAACCCGAATAATATCACAATTATTATACTTCTTACAATGTCATACCATCAAGATATATATATATATACACACACACACGTAGTCATCCACTTAAGAATGACACTAATACCAATTATAGTCCACAATCACAAAACTCGAGAAAAATTATTTTTATAATAAAACCTCATTTTAACTTACATGTGAACCGTAGACAATCAAGTTCATATAATTTAAAACAAATATTCATTTTTGAAAATGATTTCACAATTTATCAAATTTATCCTAATAATAAAGTAACTCCGTTCATAAATGGAACCTTGTGACATTTACTCACCTCTAAAGCTTGAACCGTCTTCACACACCACACGAGATAAAGCTTGAACCGTCAAACTCCTCTCAACAACCTCGTCATACCTAGTCACAACAAGTCACACTCAATACGATACAACATACACAAGAATTTAAAGTTTGAAACCCGCGAACTAAAAACCAAAGACTACGTCCAACAAGGCCAAATTTCCTCCGAGACCTCCCAAGGTCTCTGGAACACTTCTAGGATCAATTTATCAAAATTATATGACGATCCAATAGTCACGGATCGCAAACCAAGAAAACCAAAATTACGGAAAAACCAAAATTACAAATCATATATCAAAATGCTCGTATCGACGAGTAGATGATAATGAAGTAAGAAACTGCCCCAAACATGGCCGAACGCGCCCCCACGGGCGGCTGCACGTAGGCTCCACGTGCCGCTGGACCGACACCAAAAACTGGAGGACCAGTTCCTGCCAACTTGTAGAGCACATCAAGGGGAGCAACTTTCATACCTGGGACTAAGGTTGATTGGGCCTAGATCGAGCTAGAACAAGCCCGAGAAATCTCCATCGTTGAACTCAAATCATGATTCCGGCCAACACACTTTGAATCGAGATTCAAGGCTTGTATGGCTGTGATTAAGAGGAGGACAGCTCCAAAACATGACCGGTTTCAAGTTTAGCCGCCGCCGGAATCAAAAAATTCGACCGAGTCCGCCGCCACCAAATCGTCCAGCTTCGATTTGCAACTTTTGGTAAAATCAATGCCAAAGAATGCAAGAGGGAGGAAGAGGAGAGGTTGGCGAGTCGATCTGGACAGGTGGCACCACCGGAGGATGCCAAAAATCGGAGAAATGACCGGGTCGGGTTATCCGAGTTCGGGTCAGGTCAGAGGGATTTTTGGGATAGTCAAAGTTTTGGCCGAGAGAGAAGAGAGAAGAAAATCCTTCCAAAAGATGGAAATTATGGGAAAAAAAATTGGAAAAATCCAATTTATAGGGAAATTTCTAAAAAAGGAATCTTTTTCTGTCGTTCATAACTTTCTCATACGAACTTCGATTTTTGCATACTGCATGTCCACGAACTTGTATCGACACGTTCTACAATTTTTGTGAAGAAAGTTTTCAAAGAAACTCAACGAATAAAAATTCAACTCATTGATCCCTCGAAATAAAACGTTTTCGAGTAATTATTCGTCCGAAACACTTTCGCTTCACCACAAAACTAACCATCGCACTAATTACCCACTTATTAATTTCTGAAAATAATAACCGAAATTTGGGGTATTACACATCCCTTGAAATTTTTGATGATATGTGTGTCGTAGGTTTAGTCCAGTGGCTAGTATTAATATATACCAATTGAGATATAAGGTGGATGTACTAGTTTTAATTTATTGGTTGAGTCATGTAACATCAAATAGGTCAAGGTCTTTTGTTTTTTAGTTTTCATAGCAGTCACTTTGAACAAGTGTGCAATTAGTTTTTTAATGGAATTTACTTGCAAGCCTCTATACCCTGTTTAGACCGAGTATGCATCGCAGTTTATTGTTGTCGGGACTTAGGTTATGGTGTATGTAATTTTCTTGTGGTGGCTCAGTAAGCTGTGCGTATATATGAATATTCATTTCCCTAAAAAGAAAAAACAATTAGGAGTACCATTGCGGATGCTCTTACTTAAAGGTTGCAATTTATAGACTTTGAATTTTTGAAATGAAAAAATCAACTTTAATAATCAACTTAGTTGCTTTTACAAATGAGGATTGATTTCATGATTCTCATTCCATAGAACATTAATGTGAATGGCTAGATTATAAATTACACATTACACATTAAAAATTTTCAAAATCCAGATAATACATTTAATAATAAACTATTCATTGTCTGTAAATTATGTTCAAAATAATATTAATGTGGTTGGCTAGTTAACACTTAATAGAATACAATTTATAGATTCTAAATTCTTGAAATCCAAATAACCACTACTATAACAATCAATATTGTTTGGATACTCATTTCATAGTTGTTATTCTATAAACATTAAAATGAATAGGTTGTCATTCTATAAACATTAAAATGAATATTTAATTACACCTCCGGATGAAAACTCTCTCCCGACCTAGCTTTCTTCCTGCTAGGGTTTGTGACTGCCGACTTTCAAGGCTGACGTTTCTACACCTTCTCCATGGCTTGTCCTTGGACATCTTTGTACGTTTAGGCCTACTCTTACTTCTTCTCGTCATTGTGGTGGATGGTG
>BDJD01005667.1:26567-50822 GCA_002564525.1 Rosa multiflora
CAAACAGAGTTCATAAAGCCTAACATCCTGCAGAAAAGATTCCAATGTTTGTATGAGGTTAAATTGTTGCTCTAGTCTATATGTTGTAGCATGTAAATTTAAGCTTTATAGAACTCAGTTCATTAATCAACTTTACTAAAATAAAGGTTGGGTCTTGAAACTTTATTACACCATTGTGCAGTGGACACCAGTGCCAATGTGGACACAACATACTCTCGTTCTGCGTGTTATAGCAGTGGTTGTATAGATGAAAGCCTTACATCATTTCTGACATATACAAAAGATATACCTAAATACAGAAGAACCCAAGAAATGGAACTGCTCAAGGCACGCAAGGGATAAGAAAAGATCTTTACCTCGCCCACTAGCACTTCAATTTTGGCAATGACCTTGTCATGTTCTTCTTCAAGCTCTGCTAATATCAGCTCCATCATTTTTTGTTCTTTAATTGCTTTTTGTAGATGTTCCTCAAGCTCTTTCCTATCCCATGCCAGATTCTGGAGCTCGATTTGCATCTCATGTAAATGCAGTTCCAGCTGCTTACCATAAAAAAATAACCATTACTAAGACATTTTGAGAGAAAATGAAATTTAGGACTAATTAAAAGAGAACTGAACTGTAGAATACTTGAAAAGATGGAGCTACAACAGATGCCCATTTTTCTGCATAAAAAAACATGTAAACATGCCTTTCCAGTTTGTCAAAAGTAGTAGAGTAAAAGTTACAAAAGGAAGAGAAAACCTACATGTCTCTCCCTTTGTAAGGCCGTCAAAATTCGTCCAGGAAGATATATAATAGCAATTGACCATATGAGGATTCTCCAGAATAAATTCACATGGAAGCTGACTACTGCCTTCACCAACTCTGTCCATAGATTAATGAAAAGGAAAACAGTTTTTACTCCAAACATGCACAAAAGCTTGAGAAGTGAGAAGGGCCTAGTAGCCAAGATTATTGTGGTAGTTAATAACTCAGAAATCAATGCCATCCGATCCACCAAATCAGTGCCTTCTGTAATCAACTATTTATCCACCAGTAGTAAAGACATTTTCTAGTCATTAATCTTTATTCCAGTACCCGATATCCTGCATAATTAAGGAATTCTTCATAAATATAGATAAGGAAAAGACAACAAATAAACAAAGAAACACAAAATGTTATGTTAGATGACTATCATGCAGGAAAATGTAAAAATGCATGCCAATTTCAATAGAGCTGGGCGATTTGATACCTACAGACAGAACAACACATACATGATAACTCTTCTCTCTCCCTCTCTCCCTCTCTCTCTCTCTGTTTTTTTTTTTTTTTTTTTGGCAACTTGAACTCAAATTCTGTCCCATGAATTAGCCTCACTAAGACATTCTCACCCATTTCTAATAAACATTACCCAAGGTCAATGGGTAACTTATAAATAGGGTTTGATATCGTACACTTTGATTTATATCTCAGCTAACACTTCTATTATTCTTCTCATTTGGTACTCTTTGTTCACAGATCTACCAAATGTCCCCCATTTTCAGTCACAAGATTAAATAGTTTCTTGGTCTGTACCGAGTGGAAGAGATCACATGGTAATCTATCAACATCAAGCAGGGACCATGGTTCCAAATCCTAAATGGTCAACAAATAAACAAACTCAAAAGGCTGTAGCATATGTAGCTTGGTTGTTAGGCAAACATCCCTTGATGAAAAGCTCAGAGGCACCACTTCCTCACCAATATCTCATGTGAAGAAGATAAAAAAATTCAGTGAAGATAACCAATGACCAAGATATGGTTTGATGGCAAAAATGAGAGAGAGGAAGGTGGGAAATCGAAGGGCAAAATAAATACATCTAAACCAAAATTGCTTTAAAAGAGAAAGGTGACAAAGGGACTACAAAACTAAACATAAAAACAGAAACTATTTAGAACTCTTTATATCTTATGAACAACCATTCTATTTATGTTTTACTCTGCCTCACATATACCATCTCCCATCTCATGTTCTCTCATTTTTCTTGACCTATCTTTGCTAAAAATTGGTGACTTTGCATGTTTCTTATATCCTTTCTCAAGATAAGAGAGGTCTTATATAATTCTTCAACCCAACTTTTACCAGTCCCATTCAAGTTGGTGCCCAGTTTCCGAAAACTTCAAACACCCAGATTATATTCTAAGCCCTGAAAAATGACATACCTCCTATATCTCTATCTAATAAATGTACCCTTCAAACAAAAAAGGATCGAAGAACAAAGTCATAAGGACCAACACAACAAATTACTAACACCTAGCGTCTAGTCTACTGCCTAATTAGTAGCCAAGCAGGTGGAGCGAGATTGTTTGAGAACATAATGCAATATCAATGATGTATTAAGCTGAAGAATGTTTCGAGAAAACATGCAATCAGCCAGCTTCAGATTCGTATAGAAAACATAAATTTCAGGAAATGACGAGAAGAGTGTGGAGAGTGAAGGAACCAAATAACCAAAAAACAAAAATATATACAGGGGGGAAAAAGAGCAGATGATCCCAATAAACCCCATCTCTAAATCATATCATGAGACTCCACAAAACCCTTAAATGCCACCGAACTGCGGGACTAATGCATTCATTAGGAGAATGAGGTAAGGCTAGGAATACTGACAATAAGAAATTGAAAAACCCAATAGAGAGAAGCACAAAATAAGAACAAGAAAAAGGTGGCGGAACAGAGAACTTACAGAGCAGAGCAACAGAGAGAGAGAGAGAGAGAGCTGAGCTTAAAGCGTATCGTGAATGAGAGAGAGAGTGGATATGTATGTGCGAGAGCTTGTTTATATGAAAATCAGTTGTTGAAGTGTAGAGGTGGCACTGGGAGTTTGGGGACCATAACCAACGCCTGACACGTTGTAAGTAGGGGTCGGAAGTGATCGTACTCTATTACGAACAATATAACAATAAAGACAGCAACGGCCAATATTGTTCAATTGTGTTTCCAATATTGGCCTAAAATTCTTTTGTACATTTAAGACTCTTTAAATTTAAATCTATGGGGGAGAGAGTATAATTGAGGCAGTAATAAAATCTCATTAATTTCTGTAGAAAATTACATCTAAGTGTCATTTTCAAACTTTTATTAGTTGTTTGTACACATAAGGCCAGTTGCATCATCAAAATTTTCCCTCTCTGACGATTTTACCCTTTTTACCTAAGAAACTAACTACATCACTGGAGCCAACCAGATCTGGCTCTCTCTCTCTCTCTCTCTCAGGGTTCAATTCAAAAACCGAGACATGGAATCGACTCCTCCATTCAATGCAGCCGTTCTGGTCAGAAGACCTTCGACAACGCTAACCGCAGCTAAAACGGCCCAAAGCTCTGATCATCGCTCCGATCGAATGACCACCGCACAAGAAGATAAAGAACCTCAAGCTTCCGATCATCGAGCCCGGCGGCCAGAAGCTCCAATTCGAAGCTGTCATCCTTCGGCAAGCGGCTGAGATCTGAAGCACTCAATGCTTTTGAAACCACTTGACTCCTGGCCTCGGCCTCGTTATGAGATGATAGAAAATCTTGATCTGGTGGCTGAGATAACACAGGCCTCATAGCGTTGCAAAAGTCGTCGGCGACGGTGGTGGAATCATCCACGTTCATATACAGCCTAAAATCTGGCTTCAGTTGCTCCAGCTCGTCGGCGACAAAGTGGATGTGCTGCAAATACGGCGGCAAAATCCGCTGCTTTTCGGCTTTCTGAACCTTCAACACCAAATTCCGGCAATTACCACTACTTTTACTAGCTTCGCTTTGCTATCGACGTTAGCCCCTAGAAAGTTGTCTTCAATGGTCTGGTTCGGGTCGAGCTGGAGCATGGTTTCGTTCGGCTTTTTTCCGGTAACGAGATTGGTAAAATCCGAGTCCTCAATGCAATCACAATTTGTCAATTGCTTATTTGCTTGGATTTGGAAATTTTACACCTGTTCAAAACCTGGAATTATGTATTGTTACAGTTTTTGGAAAAGTTGGAAACTCATTTGTTGATATTTGTCATTCAATTTGATAGCTCTGTGTAATTGTTCTAGTGGCTTTTCAATATAGTGATAATAGCTTTATGTGTCTATGTTAGTATCTTTTCAATCTAATTGAGCTTTTGTTTTCAAATCAGTGCCTCTTTGTAACTATTATAGTGGTTTTCCATCATAGCGATTGTAGCTTTCTATACCTATGTTAGTATCTTTTTAAGCTGATGTCAGTAGCTTTTCTATTTTCATTTTGATTAGTGACAATAGCTTTTGTTACTGGTGATGGTGACAGTAGCCATTTGTTGCTGGTGAGACTATCTTTTTGTGTCGGTGACAGTAGCTTTTGTTAATGGTGTTAGTAGCTTTTGATTTTTTGGAGCGCATCTTTTGTTGGTACAATAGCTTTTGTTGCTGGTGATAGTAGCTTTTGTGACCTCGCCGGAAATCTCACCAGCGTAGCTTTTGTTGCTAGTAACAGTCGCTTTTATTGCTAGTGATATTAGCTTTTGTGACCTCGCTGGAAATCTCACCAGTGTAGTTTTTGTTGCTAGTAACAGTAGCTTTTACTGTTAGTGATAGTGGCTTTTGTGATCTGGCCGAAGATTGCCGGAAATCTCACCAAAGTAGCTTTTGTTGCTAGCGACAGTAGCTTTTGGTGTTAGTGACAGTAGCTTTTGTAGTTGCCGGAAGTTGGCCGGAGGTAGGCCGAAGTTGACTGGAGACCTCGCCGGAGAGAAGAGAGAGAATGGTTGTTGACTTTTTACTCTAGTGGCATTTATGTAAATATGTTAGTTTTTATATCCAAAATATAACACCATTTTAAATCTAGTGGCCTTATGAGGGAAAAAATTAGTTGGTGGACTTATGGCTAAAAAAACATTCAAAAATACACTTATATGTAATTAACTCTAATTTCTATTACTTGGTGACAGTTGACACGATTGAATAATTGAATATGTGTACAAAACTAATTTAACGTGTCTTTTAAAAGCAAAACAATATGAATGTTAAATAAAGGGGGGTGAAATTTGCACACCCCTAATTACAAACCACACACCCTTTTAATTTTTTAATAATATTTCATCCCACATATTTTTGAACTTCCTAAAATACCCTCAAAATCAGATTTTTTTTTTTTTTTTTTTTTTTTTCTTCTCTCTCTCTCTCCAATGAACTCTCAAACTCATCTCGTCTCTCAGAGAACCCAGAAACCCGATCTCGCGACCAACACCCCAAATTGCTGTAAAAGTGTAAAGCCTCCTCCATCGATGTACTTGCTTCGACGTCGTCTTAGTCTAAGATGCCTCTGTCACCTGCCCCTACTGAGACGTAGGATTCGTCGAAGAGATAGAGACGACGCCGCTGCCGCCGACTCATCACCACCATCGGTTCCCAGCTTCTTAGAGACGAGCAGGGTTCTCCGTCCACGCCGATCTGTAGGATCTGAGTCTCTGAGTCGAAGAGGATGACGACGACGTGTAGGATCCTAACTGCCAGAACGGGCAGAGAGAGAAGAGGTTGTCATCGGAGCAATGAAGGCTAGAAAAGTAGGAGAAGCTAAATTCTTGGGTCTAAAAGTTTTGAATTCATTCCTTTTCCTTATCCGGCAGGCTCGTCACAACGATTAAGTCATTTTTGAGAGATACAATAAATTGCTCCTCGTCATTGAGATATGAGAAACTCTTAAAACGAGTACTGAGAAAGAAAGGAACAAAAAAAGGATACATATATATTGGTAAGAAGCAATGGAGGCTAGAAAAGTAGGCAATGAAGATTAAAGTAAGAAAAGGATGATTAACCTGATGCCCTTTGAGCGAGTGCTTTCTTGAATCTCTAGAATGACAAGAGTAGCATTTAGAAGCTTGGATATGGTGACCAGAACACAGATCTAAAAAATTAACAGAGATTCATGAATGAGTTGAATACAGATTAAGATTAGAATGAGTTGAATGCGTCTGAGAAATCATACCGAAGATCTTATCTTGGCAAATGCACCGAATATTGTAGCGTAAATGAAGCGAGTGGTGTGTTCATTTGGAGCTGTAGAGAGAATATATAGATATATAAGAGTAATGAATGAATGAATGAGCATTATTATAGTTGAGAGAGAGAATGAGAAATGATTCGCACCAGGATAGTTGCTTCGAGGGTTGGCATAAGGCTGCAGAGACTGCAAGGGCTTGACAGCCGCCTAGAGCTTGCTATTGGGAATTCTCTGCAACAAAACCCAAATCATCATTAGAAATGGAAATGGAATTGAATCGCCAAGAAAGTATCAATCATCTACATACCTGTCTTCCTAAGAAAGAATCGAAATCATTATGAAATGCGGTCAATGCACTGTACTGGACTAAATCCACATTCGGATACTTAGCTATAGAGAGGTGTCGAAGCAACAATGGTGGTGATGAGTCGGCGGCAGCGTCGTCGTCTCTATCTCTTCGACGAATCCTATGTCTCAGTAGGGGCAGGTGATAGAGGCATCTTAGACTAAGACGACGTCGAAGCAAGTACATCGATGGAGGAGGCTTTACACTTTTACAGCAATTCGGGGTGTTGGTCGCGAGATCGGGTTTCTGGGTTTCAGTCTCTCAGAGATGAGTTTGAGAGTTCATTAGAGAGAGAGAGGGAGAGAGAGAAGACCCAAAAAGAAAAGAAAAAATTGATGTCAAGGGTATTTTAGGAAGTTCAGAAATATGTGAGATGAAATATTATTAAAAAATTAAAAGGGTGTGTGGTTTGTAATTAGGGGTGTGCAAATTTCACCCCCCTAAATAAATTCTCCACAATCTATATCTTTGAGGCTTTGTTGGTTGATACGCTTCAACTTTATTATTAATTCATATTTTATTATGATGCGTCTCTCTCTCTCTCTACACTAGGTTTATGTTTCGCAAGCATTTCGTTGACGGCATCAATAGAGCTTTTGATTACAAATGAGCACCTTCCTTGGATCCTTGTTGGTTCTTGGCTAGAACTAGCATGGAAGGCTTCTATCTGTCTTATCTCGATGTTCCTTCTTGTCAAGAGGTCGTTTCTCGCCTGTTAGGGACCTGTCAAGGTGGTCGACTTCGACTCTTTTTAAGTCTTTTCTTTGTGATCCTCTTCAACGTCATGTCCCATGCTTATGCATCTTGGTGGCCTGGCAAGTTGTTGTTTGGTATGATTGGTTGATGTTAGTGGAGATGGCGATCATGATTGTTGCGGATGAGTGAATTGTTCGTTTGGATTTCTTGTTCAGTAGCTGCATGACTTCAGTGATATGAGCCTTCATTTGGGGTGTTATATAAGACCATTTAGCATGATGACTGTTTCAGGTGTTTTGAGGCTAGCTGGAGCACCATTTTAAATCCTATTCAGGTTAGGCAGACTTTGTGAATTCATCTATCGACCTAGACATGGTGCTTCGATGATAACTTTGTTGATGGTGGTTTATAATGTTCTAACCTCAACACTACGGCATTAATCCTTTCCCAAAGAGGAAACACTAACTTTGAGCTCAAACTACGGGCATCAGTTGTCCTTGAATACAATGTCTTTGGCCTCAAGCCACCGGGCATCAACACTTGGCCTCAAACCTCCAGCAATTGAACTGGATCTTGAGTTTATACTTTTTGTATTGTATGGTCATTACCACATTGTCGATATTGTGTTCATTAGTAAATATCTTAAAATTACTTAAGTTTTGACTTTTTATGTTGTTTTTCGAAAAGACAGATCATGATGTATAATTTTACTTTTAGTATAATTTGTCTTCCCACTAAAAGAACTTTTACTAAAAAAAAAGGACATATCCGTCAAGCACACAATACCAAGAGTCAACATTTAAGTAATTTCACTTCGATCATTCTGGCATAAAAATGATTAAAAAAAAAAAAAGTACAAACTTTAAAACATGGACAAAGTGAAAACACTGAACTTAGAGCTTTGTACTTCACAGGAATAGTTGAAAGAAGAAGTTGGGTGTCAAATGGCACAATGCACATATATTTCTTCATTGTGGCTCTTGTAACATGAAGCCCCTTGTGGCTCTTGCACCTCCCACAAAGCCGGAAGACGATCCTCGGAAATTGACTGAACTGACCGTTGGGTAGAACATGCACGCCAAGTGTTCGACGTTTTGCCTCACCCAGACTCTCACCTCTGTTATTGCACAATGTACAAGAAACCCACGTTAGCTCGCTTTCACCAACTTCTCAAAACCCCATTTCAGCAAACACCTTGTATGTGGGTCTCAGTAAAGCACAAACACAGCGGAGGAAGAAGACCCAAGAAGAGAGTCTACCACAGAGACCATGACCTTGACAAATCCATGGACTTGCGGAAGAAGCCTGCCTTGATTTTACAGCTCAAATCCATTATTCAGTCACACAAGCACCGATCTTTACTTCTCAGGGACCTCGAGAAAGAAGTTGGGTTTGTTCACAAGTGGAATTTCATGGCTGTTATAGAGAAAAATCCTTCAATTTTCTATGTTGGTGGTGGCAATAGAATGCCCCCCTTTGTTCAGCTCACTGAAAAAGCTGAAAGGGTTGCTAGGGAAGAAGCTGAAGCTAAGCAGTTGATGGAACCCATTTTGGTTAAGAATCTAAGGAAATTGTTAATGTTGTCTGTTGATTGCAGGGTTCCACTTGAATCCATTGATTTCGTTCAATGTGAATTGGGTTTGCCGGATGATTTCAAGAAGTCATTGATTCCAAAGTACCCTGAATTTTTTTCAGTTAAGGATGTAAGTGGAAGAGCCTATCTTCATTTGGAGAATTGGGATTCTTCCCTAGCAGTCACAGCTCGTGAGGAACGATTAGCTAGTGATGGGATTGTGGCCTCTGATGGAGTGGGAAAGAATTTTAGAATATCGAAAGAGGGTAATTTTCGAGGTCCACAAGCCTTTACAATGAGGTTTCCTGCTGGTTTTAGGCCAAATGCAAGTTATCTTGAGCAACTTGAAAAGTGGCAGAAACTCAAATTCCCTTCTCCATATTTGAATGCAAGGAGGTTCGACATTGCTGATACTAAAGCAAGGAAGCGAGTGGTGGCAGTGCTTCATGAGCTCCTCAGTTTGACTATGGAGAAGAGGATGACATCTGCTCAAATGGAGGCATTTCATTCAGAGTATTTCTTACCTTCCAAATTGCTGCTTTGTTTGATAAAGCATAATGGTATCTTTTACATAACTAATAAAGGTGCAAGGAGTACTGTTTTTCTTAAAGAAGCTTATGATGGGCCATATTTGATGAACAAATGTCCCATCTTGTTATTCAATGATAAATTTGTAGGACTTAGTGGTAGGAGAGAGATCAATTCATGTAATGTGATGCCTTCTTTATAGATTTATCTTGAAAAGTGTAGATGTGGTTTGCTGTTAGTATCAATCATGTATTGCTATACACTCCTTATAGATTCTTCTTAAAAATGTTGATTTTGTCTTTAGGGATTTATGTCAATGCAGCTTTCATGCATCTCATTCCACCATTTTGTTTCACTACTCAATTCTATAGTGGTAAGGTCTGAACTTATTAAATGCTTGGGCAACATCATGCCACCGTATAACTTGATATGTGGTGACTGTTAAATTCTGCTAAACAGAGCTATGTATCCTTGTCAAGTTCCAAAATTGGTTTATCTAGAATCATCTTAATCACATCATGTTTTGATCCTCACAACATCCTTGACAGATTTACTTTTTGGTCTGCATTGCAAATAACAATTAGACTGCTCTAAAATCATTCTATAACATATGGAAGGACTGATATTTAATTATATAATCCAGAGTATTCTTGGATGTGAACTTTAGTAAACCTGCAAGGCTATATGTAACACCCCTCAAAATACAACTCTGTGTATCCATTTCACTCCTACAAATTTTAACAAATCATTAAGATGTTTTTGGTTCAACAACTCTTTGTATCAGTTCACTTCCTGACATCTCTAAGTTGATGGACATCAGCGCATTGTCTTCATGGATGTATCAATTGCATAAAATACTACTGAAAGAAAGCATATAGATAGAAGTGGGCTTCAGTAATATTTTGTTACATCCAGGTTAACAATGGGCAACTTGCAGAGATGTAGGTTCCAGTCAGGAACTTCAAAATCTTTTTCTAGCTATCCGAATGTATCAGATGACAACATGTTATCATCTATAATGTGATCCTTAGATACAATTTCAGGGGTTTGAATGGTTGCTCATGGACCCACACAGTATGCTTGCTCATCCTCAGTGCTGATGTTTAGCTACTTTGAGCCTGGACTGGACTATGTTCTGAACTTCTGATTCTGCTTGATATGTGGATTGATTGTGCCCTGGTTGGAATCATAGAAATATGAGAGAGGTATGTGCGTGTGTGTATTATTTTTTCTCTTGTTCATTCTATTTACTCTATAATGTTGTTTATGCAGTTTAAATGTTTTATAGATGTTTAAGACTTCTTGTTTTTTACATATACTGAACTTATTTATGTTTGCGCAATAGCACTTTTTATAATGCTGAAGGCACTAGTAAGAAAAGATTTCTGTTTTCCTTCAAATTCATTCTCATATGTTCTCTACGATGCTGAATGTAAGCCGAGTAATAACCCAACGAACTGACTGTCTTTTCCATGAAACAAGGCCTTTCAATATGTTATGCTGCTATTTTTCCAATATCATTGAATAGCATGACCTGGGTTGTGCAGTTTTCCCATTTCCTTCCAGCGCTCATTTTTTTTTTTCCTTCAGTGGACCATAGAGTAGGCCAGTCATCAAACTATAATTACTAATTTGCTATGTGCCTAGATACTGGGCATTACATGTATGCATCTTATCTCATCATGACTTTTGTTTTTCTGGAATGCTTGGAACCTGTACTTAAAATTCATTTTTACCATACACATTTCCTTTCCTCCCAAGTCAGTGCAACTATATTCAATGAGGCCATACAAACAAAGTTTTATTTATGTACAGTAGTTTATGATATACTAAGTTTATAAAGTAAACTAAAGACTTTTAGAACAATGTTAGGTCGGTTGTGAACGTAACATGGTTGTGGACATCTGTAAGGGAGTCCAGTACCTTAATGAGGTAATGGACTCTGGTTGCTGGGTTCCAGTTGGCCTCAAAGAAAGGTGCATTTGGCTGGAGAAGGCATGAGAGGTATTTTGTTTGAAATCTGTGATGTGGTTTTTCATGCTGATGCTATTCACAGAGCAGGTGGTAGGGTTATTACATATGCTATGTTGTCTGATTTTCCTATTGGTCATTTCAATCTTAGTGTAATTGGTTAAATACTGACCAGATGCATTGCTGGGTTCTTGAACTGTGTAGTGGTCTTTCTGTGTTTCATGTTTCTTTATAGAGATTGCAGCAAGGTGCTGCAAGCTTTTCTTTTATAAAATATTGCAGGTCGGAGATAGGTCCCTTCATGATAGGCAAGTCCGCAAGTATAATTAAGGTACACAAGCAGTTCCAACTGGCTCTTCAACCCAAATATCTCTTGCAGATATCAGTAATAAATGGAACTCGATCCACACTCAACCATAATCTCATCTCCAATATTATATAGTTGGCTCTAATATCACATATCCATTATATATAGAGCCCTATATCCAAGTATCCAACGAGAGACCCTAATCTTATAAACCATGAAATCCCATTCCCCCATCTTCTGTTTGATACTCTCTGCTCTCATAAGCCTGTCAACAACTATTCTAACCGCTCAAGAAAATCCTGTTTCCTTCTACATTGCTGATCAGGTGTAGCTAATTAGCGCAATAATGCATTATTATGATTAATACTGCAACTACAAGTTAATCCTTATTTACTTTTCTGTTATCTTATTAGTGGCCAGGCTCATACTGTGCAGCAACAAATCAGGGTTGTTGCTACCCAAAGAGTATTAGAAAACATCCCTGTTTCACAATTGGTGGCATATGGCCTTATACTTTTTCTGGGGATAGACCAACCTACTGCAAATCTAAGACCCCTTTTAGTTTATCCAAGGAAAATTAAAGTTCCTTCCTGCTTCCTCATCATTCAAGTTGCTTTACTTGATTATAGATTACTGATATATATTACATCATATATTTTCGATTGAATTAATTAATAGATCTCAAACCTGACCAAGAGTTTGGAAAGGAATTGACCATCACTATCCTGCCCAAGCCGTACTAGTAGCATTAGCAGTAAGAAACTATGGATGCAAGAATGGCAGAAATATGGGACTTGTGCAGAATCACTCTTTGGAGGTCAATACCAATACTTTCATGCAGGTCTCAATCTCAGGAAGAAAATAGACATGCTCCAGATACTCAGTAATGCAGGTCTGATCACACTACTATAATCCAACTTTCGGATTTCAGTTCAAATAAATTAGTGGAACTCAAAACTTTTCGCTTAATAATATCGGTATTTGATGCAGGAATCCATCCAAATGGGTCATTTTATGAGATGACTGCAGTTTTCAATGCCATACAAAAGGCCACCATCTATCTTCCGGGGTTTATCTGTAACAAAGACAAATCAGGCAACAAACAGCTCTACTAGATTATACTCTGTGGAAACACCGCCGGAACCAGAATCATAGACTGCCTCGGCAACCCAAGATCGAATACTGGACAATGCCCCAAAAACTTTAAGTTCCCTCCCTTGCAATGAGAATCTGTTGTTGTTTCTTGTTTTACAATTTCGTTGAGCATTCACAGTCGGTGAACTGAATAAGTTTTGCTCAACCTTTACAATTCTACTTGTGATATCAGGACTCTAACGTGGTGCAAGTATTGAATGCAATAAAAATTAACAAGAGAGGAGGTGCCACCGTTCTACTAGCAAGTGAGAGACTGGCCACCGATGCTCATCGGTGCGGAGCCTCGACCTACCCTCAAACCAGCCATGTATTTAATTACAATAGAGTATTCTTGGATTAAAATGAAGTAACGAACTGAGTTAAAGACCTAGGGAAAGATGGAAGTGTAACATCATGAGGTGACTAGAACTTATTTGCATCACTGTTGGAACTGTTGGATTCTCTTGCCATCACCAATTCCCTACAACCCACCCTTGTTTAAAAGCATCCAATCGTACCCAGCTCCAGAACCAACGATGTTTCATGTTCTTATATTGTAAAAAAAAATCAAGTTATGCTTTACATGGCTCTATCCTCTATAAGCTTCTTTTGATTACCAACAAAGCTGAGAAACAGAACAAATCATCACTGAACTTAATTGGAGAAATTTCTCATTTATTTTTCCTTTTAAGGAACAATCTGAAACAAACAACACATCTCAATAATCAATATACAATAACTCCAGATCTGGGCATGTTAGAAATTCCCCAATATGTGGCGTGCTCGTTCAACCATCATTTGTAGTTCTCCTCTCTCAACTTAAGCTTCTCCATCATTTGGATCTGTAAAAAGCAAATAATAAAAAATTATGAAAGATACAAGATTTGGATCCAGTAAAATGAATTTACTTCTAAATCAAATCATGGGTAAAAGATACAGACTAATTACAACATGGACGAGAAGACAGGGGAAGAGATGAAGAGAAGCACATCACAGAATATGGGTGGAATAGGCAAGAACCCATTTATTTTTCCGTATAGAAATTATATGTTTTACATGTTCTTGCCCAGATCCCCACTCCAGTCCCCCTATTTACCCTTAATCCTTCTCAGAACAGAATGAAGGAATGGGAGATAAAGCTTAGTGAAAAGACTGTAGGAATGGGAGGCATAGGCAAGAAATCCAAGAGTTGGTTTTCTCTATTCATTTTTTGCCAACCCTCCCACTCCAACAAGATTTCCCAGTCCAGTCTCTCCTTCCTACACTGTTGTGCTGACACTGGAGTGGTGGCCATGTTATATAAAAGCAGAGGACTAGAGGCACGAGGTGTGTGCATAGGAATTGGGTGCCATGTGTTTTACAGTGGAGGAGGGTTCAGGGCACACATCGCTAGCGATCAGTCAAAGCGCTGTTACCGTAGCGTGACTGTTTTAATGTTTCTAAATGCATCGATGGATTTGGATTTCATGGCTTCATGCTGATCTGCTGTGCACTCTGACTCGGACGCACAAAGGTTCTATTCTCAATACCAATATAGTAATAGTAGAAATTCATTTTCCTTTAAAATGAATAAAATATTTAGATATCACACAATTTTTCTATAGATGAAATATAATCCTCTATCGATGATAATATTAACTTATCGATATAACATCAAGAAACACTACCAAAATGGGTGTGACAAACTGCAACCTCAACTTCACTTACATAGAAGTCGTGCACAACTCCAGAACGATCATGGGTTACAAGTAGGTCATTTGAGATAACCATCATGAGCCAAGGATGCCTAACCTTGAAGTTTTGATTTTTGAACCACTGAAAATGTCCCAACCTCTCGGGCTACAAAACTTGCAATCAAATGAGCAGCTTGATGCCTTGATTTGCCTCTCTAGGAACAAAGTCAATCCCAGGAACTTGAAGTAAGGACTGAAAAATCGATTTTTTTGCTGATATTTCTGTGAAATTTTCGTTTTTTTGGGTTCACGATATTTTCTTGATATGCCATGATAATTTCATGAGAAATTTTCGATATATTGCGATATTTGTAGACATTTCAGAAATTTGGGCGAAACTCACGAAATTTCGTCATTTTTCTCGTGACCCAACTTGATTTCCCCACCAAGTCTAATTTGCCAATTTTTGAATTCAAAATTTGGAAAAAAGGGGGCAATACCAAACTCAAGGAGGTTCTAACCTTGGTTGTACAATGACAATACAAACAACTCAACCATTGCTGCTAGAAGGAGGCTTGGTTATTATGTGAATATCTTTTTATAAATATCATTTCTTCATTAATCTCCTCTTTTATAATCCTTCTTTCAATAGTTTATTTTGTTGTAATTAATCATATTTATTATTAAATACTTTGTATTTTTTTTTTTTTTAAAGCCCACGGGGCAAAATAATATATTAATCACAAGCTAGAATAGACCTTTATATACCATTTCGCTGTCATTTTAGGACATACACAAACAAGAAGGTAGTGGTAGTACCCACGGTGGTACGTAGAAATAAACCTACTCATTATACATTTCAGACCGTAGAGATAGCGGAGATCCTCCTTTAGTACTACACCAAAGGCACTAGAGATCTAGGTTCCTAATATAAGGAAACTTATTATAATTAGACAAAAAAGCTAAAAACAAAGGGTTTGGCCAAGGGCCTAAATCCTAGCCCAAATTTAGAAGCTAATGAACTAGGGTAGAAACCCCAGCCTAACAACCTGAAGCCTAGTAGGGTAGTTAGCCAAGAAGATCCCCCAAGCCCATCATCCTGATTCGGGCCCAATCCACCATCTTCTCCCAACCCTCGTCGTATGTCATATTCCGGCAGAGTTTGGTCCGACCCATGCCACCAACTCGCCTCGTCGCGATCCACATCACCATGGCAGCGATCCAATCGTCCCGAGCCACGCCGCCAACCTGCGTCTCCACCAAACAACACCATCCCCGATCCGGATCTTCACAACCCCACACCGCCACCGATCGAAACCCATGTCGACATCGCAGGTCCAAGAAACCATTCACGAGGACTGATTGCCGACCTGTAATAGCACAACCATCGCCTTCACCACTAGCCCAGCCGAACCAAACTGACAAAATCCGGGAGAACCCTCTCTGACAAGGCCCTATGAGTAGTAGATATGGATCTCTCGTTTGGCAGCAAACCCTAAGACGACGACGACGAAGCCAAAGGCTACCTAGACCTCCGGGCGCTGCCGAACGAGACCAACTTTGCAACAATAGTGTACGCGGACTTAGGGTTTTAGTTGCTTTGTTCTAAAGAGTTCACATAAATACTTTGTATCTTAACAAACTACTAATGATATGTATGAGAATTAGTAAAGTATCAAGATTATAAATATTCACTAAAGTTAAATTTTAGTAAATATCTGTGACTCAAGGTATATTAATTCACTTTAAACTATGCTAATGTAATAATATTTGTTTAATATATGTATGTATTTTTGAAATAGAGTAGATAATTGATCAACTAGAGATATCCTAAAGTTTCATTTAAAATTTTTATGTTTTTCTCTAAGTTTTTATAGTTTTTGTCGAATTTTTATTGATATCGATATTTTCTCAACATTTCCTTCAAAATTTCTATTTTTTGAATGGTCCATATTTTTCTCGATCTTCGATATTTTGGTCATTGAATTGAAGCACAAATAAGAGCAAGTCCACCCATTAGGGGTAGAGAATGTCTATTGGGACCTCCAAATCTGGTCACTTGACCTCACTTTACTATGAATTATTAAATGACATATATAACCTACTATAAAATGACTATTATAGACAATAATTATACTAAAAAAATGGTTATATTTATTTTCTCTAGACTTTCCAATTCAATAATATTAGATTGCATTCTTTATTATTTTCCCTACCTATTTTCATTTTCCAATTTTACTACATACTCATTAAAGCATTCATATATATATATATATATATATATATATATAGTAAGAAATAAAACTATGATTAAGATAAAAATGTATGATATGCATATTGAACTCATATTGGTCAAGGAGAACAAAATAAATTGTACCATGCCCTAAATCTAAATCTATCCATTATATTTGTAAAAAGAAGAAGAAAAAAAAAGAGCTAGCAAATAAAAATAAATAAATAAATATTTAAATAATTAATCATGAGGTACATAAAATAGAGAAACATTAAGAAAAAATTATTAATCTTTTTTGTTTTTTTGAACAGCTAAAAAAGAAAAAGTAAATAAAAAAATCACATAATAGTTCATGTTATTTTATTATTATTAATTTTTAAAATTCAATACCTTGTGTTTGATATATTTTTTATTTATTGAATAAGAGATTTATGTTGTCTAATTAAGGAATGGAGATGTAATTAAGATTTATAGAGTGGGGCCGTAACCACTTACCCAATTTCAGCATGAACATTGCCCATTTACTCCACCAAGAGTTTTTTAACCTCATTTACCCAATCTAACATGTACTGACAGTTTTAACCTTATTTAAATTACCCTCTCTCTCTCTCTCTCTCTCTCCCCGCATTCTAACGCAGACGATTGCCGTCTATATATCTCTCTCTCCCAGCCTCCTTACACATCCGCCTCCTCAACCAGACCCATCGTCATCGAGCCCAAGGCCTCGTAGCTTCTATCACCGCCGGCTACCACCGGGCGTTTCTCGGCCATCACCGCCGCCTACTACATCGTCGATCCAGTCTCCGAACAATCAAGTCCCAGATCTGGGACTGGCAGATCGGCGGCAACCTTCCTCCTGGCTCTCTTGCTAGCCTCGTTCACAACCAGATCGCCTGGAGCGCATGACGTCCTCCTCGACGATATCCAAGGGAAGGACGACGGCGGGGTCGACCCGGAGGGCGATCTGCCAGGTCAGCAGGGAGGGGAAGAGCGAGGAAGTTGAGGAAGGCTTCCGGCGACTCCGAAGGAGGAGGGAAGGTGAACAGGTCGGGCAAATCAGTGACAACCTTCCTCCTGTCTCTCTTGGTAGCCTTGTTCACAACCATGGTAGATCTGAGAGCCTAGCTTCTGCAAATCGTGAAGCGAAGGTCGGTGCTTCTAGGGTTAATTAACTCCGGTCGGTACTCCTAAAAATCACATTACTAGGGGGGGCAATAATATGTCTATTGCGCTGCGCCCCAATAGACCAACATAGTACACTACATTTCCACTCTATAAACACAAATAAACGTATCAGCTATCAAAACCTTAATTCCCACAAAAAATAACATAGAGTCAATAGATTATTGGGGGGCAATAATCTGTCTATTGCCGCCCAGTATACCAACCAACAGCCCTCCATTTTACCCCCATTCACACACTACTACTATTTAATAAACATAAATTTTTTTAGGAGGCAATAATATGATTATTGGGGGGCAATAATATGGTTACTGAGTATTATTGGGGGGCAATAAATTCAGACGCCGGAATCCCGACACCAGTCCTGTAGCCGGATTCCGGTTACCGGTCGCTGGATTCGGGTCACCGGTCGGCCGCCGGCCACTGGACACCGGAGTCGGGCAAGGTGGAGGATGACTTCTCCCTCTAAGTGAGAAAGAAGGAGAGGGTAAAAAAGTCCCAAAAATAAATAAAAAAGAATTAATTGGGTATTAGGGAAATAATCCCTTAAAGTGTTTTGAGTAAACAGGGTTAAAAAACTGTTAGTGGAGCAAGTGGGCAATTTTTAAGCTGAAATTGGGTAAATGATCATTTCCCCTTATAGGGTAATTAAATCATTGAAATGACTAAGTTTTTTTATTATAAAGATCTTAGTTTGTTTGTAAATTAATTATATGAGTGAGGTTTAATGAGTAAATTTAGTATTTGAAAATTTGATAGGAGGTGTAAAAAGCATAGAGGTAAAGTTAGCAAATTTGAAGGTTCCAACAGAAAAATTCGAAAAAATGTCAAGGTTGAAAAGTCATTGGGTCGACCAGTCAAGAAACTGTTCACTGCCACTGGACATGAGTTTCCATCCATTCTGTTTCTTGACCAATCAATTACTGTTTATTGATTTTTTATTTTATTTTTAAATTGTAAAATTGAAATATATTTGATGTAAATAGATGTTACTAATGGAGATTTATGGATAATTAATGTCAGAATTGTGATTGCTATAGCTTTTAGGAAAGGAAACGATGCTAGGAATAGAACTCGTCACTTTGCCACGACATGTAGGGGTTTTTCGGGCTTTCGGGATCGTTTTGGGCCTCAAAACTGGAATTTACTATTTTTCTAATATTTTCGAAGGAGAAATTATGAGCCACCTACAGTTACCGACAATTTTTCTTGAAATGAGTGAAGCAACCACCGACAATTTTTTTGAAACGCTTGAAATAACCACCGACATCTTTGAACAGACCAGATCATTTTCATACTATTCAATCTAACGGTTATTGTCGATGTAGTCTTATCTAAGATTTTGGATCAGATTACGTGGAACTAGGAGTGGACACGTGTCCTTATTATCTTATCACGTTTGCTGTGAAAATTGTAAATAAATAGAGAAAGAGGCAGCACTCCATTCACACACAATCTGATATTGGCAAATTTTTTTTTTTCATATCTCCATATCCAACACATTTCCTCTCCTTCGATCATTTCAATGAAGAGATTGTGGGCTAAGTATTGACAATCTCGAGATGAAGATTATGAAGAGATGTGTACGACTAATGCCCTTCTGATCGCAGCAGTCGCTGAAGCTGAATCTTCTAATCAAACAAGACGAAGGGGTTCTCGACCAAAGCGTGCACTGAATGAGAAGCGATTTAGGGAATCAAGATGCAAAAACATGATGGAAGATTACTTTGTTCAGTGTCCAGTTTTCAGTGATGAGTAATTCCGGACATGCTACAGGATGATTCACAATGTTTTCAACCGCATCTCCAGTAATCTTTGTTGCTATGACTACTACTTTGTCCAGAAATCAGATGCTGCTAAGAAAGTCTGACTACTTCCCGAGCAGAAGATGACATGTTCTTATTACGATGTTGGGGCAGACCAATGCACTGAGTATTGTCAGATGGTGAAATCTACCTCCATCGAGACTCTTAAACGATTTATAAGAGGATTCGTTAATCTGTACTCGGCAGAATACCTCCGGGCTCCTACTTTGTCCGACCTTAGAAGACTGCTCGCCAAAACTGAGGGAAGAGTTTTTCCTGGGATGATTGGAAGCATTTGATGCATGCACTGGCAATGGAAGAATTGCCCAACATGTTGGGCTGGAGACTACAGCGGTCGAAAACGTATCCCCACTATCATCCTCGAAGCAGTCACATATTATGACACATGGATATGGCATGCCTTCTTTAGAATGCCTAGATCATGCAACGACCTCAACGTGCTTGCAAAGTCCCCGTTGTTTGACGAGCTCACTGTTGGTTGAGCCCCTCAAATCCAATTTCAAGTGAATAATAGAATTCACAATTTATGCTACTATCTCACTGATGGTATCTATCCTAGATAGGTGACTTTCGTGAAATCAATTCCAAGGCCTACACGACCCAAGGATCTGAGTTTTCCCAGGCTCAAGAGGGGAACATGAAGGATGTGGAAAGATGTTTCAGTATTTTACAGTCGCGCTTTAGTATTGTTTGAGTAGCGGCTCGTGGGTAGGATAGAGAAGACCTTCAATACATCATGTTAACTTGTATTATATTACACAACATGATAATCGAGGATGAAAGACTAGATGACAGCGACGAGGATTTGGAGTCAAATGAAGAAGAGGATAACAATATGAGGCCCAGATTGGCTACGGTTTGGGAAGGACCGATTGTTACGTCTCGAATCTAAATTTATTGGTTTACTATCCATTTAGATGGTAAACGTCGATTTCTTTCACTTTTACTTCATTTCGATACTTTTAGTGCCCCTAAAAGGTTGATTTTCCTTCGGGTCAGTTTTTGAGAAAATTGAAACCCACCTTTCTCTCTCTCTCTCTTTCCCTTTCGGTCTTCTTCTTCTTCCCCTCGATTCACTGCCGTCCGACCACCAACGGTGTGCAACTGGCCATCCTATGAGCGCCTCTTCCTCCTCTATACACTAGTGAACGTGGGTTCCTGCAAATAGGCCGGAAAACCCCAAATCGAAGCAAAAACCCTCACGATAGCAGTTAGAGGTTTTCCGGCGATTCATCCAATTCCAGCCATCTCCAACCACCAAACCGGGTCGAGCAAGAGCACCTTGAGCCATTGACCAACTCCCCTCAAGTTATTAGCTCCAATTCACAGCGTGGAGGATGAATCGAAGAAATTCCCGATCCTAGGGTTTGGAATTTATGGGTTTTTCTTCACCAACCTGTTTTGACTGTTTCAAGGTAAAATTGGAACTTGTTGTAGTTGAGAAAAGTGTTAGGCTTGTTGAGATGTTGTTGTACATGAAATTTGGTGGCCGGTGGTAGAGGTTGCTGCCGGCGCGTGGACCCCAAGCGCCGGCACTGTGGGTGGCGCGTGGAAGTAGCTAGATAATTATTTGTGCGTTGTAGATTTCGTGAATATGTTTTTGGGTGGAATTGGAGAAGTGTGGTTATCGATTTCGATTTCTCCAAAGTGTGGAATTTGTTACTTGAATTACGAGAATCCTTTTATCGGATTTCTCCTGGTTCTGCCCTAAAATCTCTAAATTAATGAATCGACGTTAGTGGTGAAGACAGGAGGTTTTGGGGCATAAAGGCAATGATAGGTTTCGGTTTTTTTAATTACGGTAAATTTAATTTTCCGTCTTGTAATTATTGGTTTACAAACGTTATATTGTACGGGACGTGAGGAGGATTCCCAAGAGGAGGGTTCATTTCAGCAACAGGCTTAGCCGTATACTGTGAGTGGACGTTTGATTTTAAATAATGCATGCAATTATTTTTCTTAAGCAAGCATTTTTTAAATTATCAATTTAATTATTGAGCATTTTAATTTGGTTTTGAGTATTTGACATATGACTTGGACTTTTGAATTGAGATTTATTATGCTCGATTTGAGACTTATATTTTATGTCCAAAATTTTGGTCGAGTTATTATTGCAAGGTAATTTTCGGAAATTTTTATTATAATTGATTAGCAATTCTTGAGATTTTAAGAGAAATCCAGAAATGAGATTTTTTTTTCGAGAGAATTATGTCTATTTTATTTCCTCTTAATTATATATGAATTGAGAATATTTTTGGGTGTGCGGGGTCACACCATTGGCTTTTATATTACTTCTTGTGAAATATTGGGGAAGCCGTTCTGATTTCCGATTTTGTTTTGTGGTTTTAACCCACCATACTTGGGTCGATATATTTTATTGCTAGCTATCGTATTAGTACTCATCCCCGCTTACTATGTGTTTGGGGGTGAGTTGAGCAAAGAGCATGGGATGCTCAAGAGTGTGGGACACTCCGACCCGAGCCTGGGAGGCTCCCTTTTTATCTTATGGTGATAACGCTTTCCCCATATTCTTTATTTATCTTTGACTAGCGGGGCTAGTCCGGTTTTTCCTTAACCAGCGGGGCTGCCTTGGCCTTACAAGATTCTCGATTTTAAAGATAAATATTTCACCATTGTTGCATGCAGTGGATTTTCAAAGGAATAAATGTGGGGAAGTATGAAATTTCTTTTCTATTAATTACTTATTCTTTTGTCCACTCACACTAACGTTTTATTTCTTACTTTCCCCTGGACCCTATGGTTTCAAATGCCCAGTTCGCAGTGTAGCTGTCCGGCTTAGGAGTTGAGGCTTAGCACCATCACTGCTATCCATCATCTGTAGGTTACTAGCTAACCTACTTTGTGTATTATATTTCCTTATCTTTAGACTGCTCTGATAACCGTGGAACTTTTGTATAATTGGTTGAAACTTTGAGTGGTTGTGAACTTGTTATATTTTGGACAAATTTGTAAATCTAAATTGTGAAATAATGGAGTTGAAGCAGGGTGGCTCTTTGAGTTTAAGATTAATTGTTTAGAAGAGTAATTTTGTTTCAACAAGTTTTGGGTTGTCCACTTTTAGGGGAGGTTTTGTCGAATTTTCTCAGAAAGTGGGCCCCGTAGGTCCATCTTGGAGTTTAGGAGGAAATTCCGAGGTGGGTCCTAACACCGAACGGTGATGATTTTGTTCATGCTGGTAGATATAGTTATTATTTCAACGGATTCATGGATCGATACGATGCCATTAGATGTGCAAACAGTCACTCAAACCTTCAATAAGACCTGATAGAGCATTTCTGGAACATTCAAGGCAACTTGGAGATCCAGATCTGGTATAGGTTTTTAGGAATAATTGGCTAATTATGTTTATGTTTTTTATGGTTGTGTGCTTTTAATTTGGCTAATGTCTATGTTTTTTATGTTAGTGTGATTTTAATTTGTCATGTATTATGTTTTTTATGTGCTATGATTTTTAATATAAGGTGTGTGCTTTAATAAGAGCAATTTTCAAATACAACTTTTATTTCAGAAAATTTATGCTTACATAAATGAAAAACTAGGAATAAGTACAATACAATTACACAACATGCATAATCACCTAATTATTCTCATCGTGATCCTCATCCTTTCTAGGAATCCAATTTGAAGGGTTATCATTAGAGTGAGGGTTGGTGGAATCACCCGTAGAGAAAGGTGAAAAGTGTGGTTGTGTAAGATATCCACCGGGGTAAGGTGGTTGTGGATAGTATCCACCGGGGTAAGGGGGCTGTGGGAATCCACTGGTGAAAGGAGGTTGTGGGAATCCACTGGTGAAAGGAGGTTGTGGAAATGCACCACCAAAATTGGGTTGCGGATTGTATCCACCCATAGAAGGTGGCGTCTGCTCGCCAAGATCTTCTCTCTCCTCTATCTTCTTTTGCTTTCTTGACCAATAACGCTTTTTAGTTGGCGTCATTTGACTTGTATCCATCTCTATAATTCACTCTTCCCTCTCCTTAATTTGCTTTTCCATCTCTTGTACTCAGAATGCCTCTTTTCGCATATCCATTTGCAATCGGATACAAGCACCTTGATTTTCCTCTTGGAGACTTCTAGCAAATTCTTCATCGAGTTTTTTCTTGCCAGCGGTTGCCACTTTTTGGTTGCTTGCTATACTCTCGATAGCGGTTGACAAGGGACTTTGATCCTTGGCTGCCTTCTTTACTTTCTGTTGTAACATTTTAATATTTTATTTATTATTGAAATTAATTTTGGGTGAATTTATTTTGTGTTTAAATTAAGAATTTATTTTGAATTTTATTTTGTAACTCATGGTTACTACCCTATTAATAGTGGAGAGTGTCCTAAGAGCCTATAAATAGCACCATTTGTTGCATGCTCAAACACATCATTGCTTTTTCGTAATACAATTACGATACACTACTATTCCCCCATCAACTTTCTTTCCAAAAATCCCCCAAAGTGTCTTATGTGTTTTTTGGCCAAAGAAAGGTGTTCTTTTGGTGGTGCTTTGGGTTCCTCCAATTTGTGCAGATTGGTGTGAGCCACACAACTTGTTGTTGGGCTGTTGTATCCTGGAGGGGACAAGTCAAGAGATTTCTGGTGCACCGGCATTGTTCCGCAGAGGGCTTGAATCTCCTTAAAGAAAGCGAGATACCCTCGCCTCAGCCTTTTGTCAACGAGTTTCTCATATAGAAATTATAATTTTATTGTAATTTCACCAACAATTTTAAGGAGATTCAACAAAGATGGAGCATGCACAAGAGAAACCGTTCGACAATATGGGAAATCTCAACTTGAGAAAGATGAGTATAACTATT
>BDJD01005667.1:54619-66875 GCA_002564525.1 Rosa multiflora
GGCTTATTCTTGAAATACACTCATGAAAACCGGGATAAGCATAAGGCCGTAACGTGCTGGCTAATAAAGCTCATATTAACACCTGAATTATTATGTGTGAGCAGTAGTTCTTATTTTCCCTTAAGCAGTTATAGTTCAAGTCTGAGACCACTATCAACTTTGAAGTAGGAATTAATGTTTCACTAAGTGAAGGTTCAATGCAGAGCACACCTTCATGATGCATAATGGTTCGTCTTTGGCCGGTAACTTTGGTTTATATTTTTTTAAATGTTAAAATGAGTGGGGGAATGTTGTAACATTTTAATATTTTATTTATTATTGAAATTAATTTTGGGTGAATTTATTTTGTGTTTAAATTAAGAATTTATTTTGAATTTTATTTTGTAACTCATGGTTACTACCCTATTAATAGTGGAGAGTGTCCTAAGAGCCTATAAATAGCACCATTTGTTGCATGCTCAAACACATCATTGCTTTTTCGTAATACTATTACGATACACTACTATTCACCCATCAACTTTCTTTCCAAAAATCCCCCAAAGTGTCTTGTGTGTTTTTTGGCCAAAGAAATGTGTTCTTTTGGTGGAGCTTTGGGTTCCTCCAATTTGTGCAGATTGGTGTGAGCCACACAACTTGTTGTTGGGCTGTTGTATCCTGGAGGGGACAAGTCAAGAGATTTCTGGTGCACCGGCATTGTTTCGCAGTGGGCTTGAATCTCCTTAAAGAGAGCGAGATACCCGCACCTCACCCTTTTGTCAACGAGTTTCTCATATAGAAATTATAATTTTATTGTAATTTCACCAACACTTTCTGAATTGCTTCTTTCGCAGCCTTCCTTCCTTGAGGCCTCACATTAGGATCTGCAGTTTCACCGGCAATTACCTCATCTACATCCATGTCCAAGTTTATGGGAGAATTTTCAGCATTTGGTTATCTGTGCGTCTGTTGACTTCCTTCATTTGATGTTCCTTCGGATGTATGGATCGGGATGTCTTTAAATTGTTGAAAGCCCTCCACAACAGCGTAACAATCAAAACTCTGAAAATTATATTTTTAGTCTTCCCTTTTCTCTTCATCCCTACATACCACAATTTATGTGTTTCATCAAGCTATGTTATTTAAAAAAAGAATAAAAACTTCAATTAGTACAAATATAAACGCCATTATGAATAGTCATCTATTATAAAGTAATAATTTTAATAACAAAGTATCTCACCGTTTTACAGTAAAAATCAATTAGTACAAATATAAACACCGTTATAATTACATCATTATTTATCAAGTAATTATTTTAATTATAATGTATGTCGACACGTCGTATTACAATAAAAAGCAATTACTACAATTATAACGATATTATAATTACTACATTATTTATCAAGTAATATTTAACTATAATGTATCAGCAAATTAAATGATTTATCAACAAATGCATACCTCATCAACCACATTCGAACCGCTTTTGTACCAATTATGAGCTTTCTTTAATGCACAATGCCACTCAAAGAGTTCAATCTTTAAAATTTTCCACCTTCCTTGCAAAGAGGAAGATGATCGGCCATTTCCACTCCAATTTGTGGCAAAGTGTAGCTTTACCCCCCTCCATAGGTCGATTTTTTTCCGATTTGTGCCCACAGCCGGATTTTGGCTTGCAGCTTTCCAAAACTTGCACAATTGAACATCTTCCTCATTCGTCAATCTCCTACCAGATTCGGCACTTTCATCTCCCCGTTGTCCAGCCAGTGGATGTGTGTTTCTCCTTTGTTTGGCCATATTGGAAATAAAAAAATTTGGAATATGAGAGCTATAGGAAGAGGAGGAGGAACAAAATTGGGTTACTATGAAAGATAATTTTTTGGGTATGAGATGTAAAATAAATGGTAGGTATTTATAGAGAAATGTTTAGAATTTTTTATAATTTTTTTTTGTTACTATATATTAACGCTACATTAATATACATACATATTAATTGTTTTCCGTAGGATCCCCATCTTAATTGAAACCAACGGATGGGAATAATTGACCGTTAGTTTCAGATTTCAAAATGCACCAACGGCTCTCTTCCACGTGGCTGTGTCCGGCCCCTTCTTTGTCGCTTAACTGCAGCAGAAGCAAATTGAAGTTGTGGCACCACGCGTCTACATGGTGTTGCCCACGATCCGTTTTCAGCGCGTCTCCTTCTCCACACCCGTGGCTGACGTCACCAACGATCCGGGTTGGGCCGAGGTGGCAGATGAGCAAGCTGGGTCAAGAAAAATGTCGAGGCCTTGACATTATTCTTGGCTTCGGTCAAGAAAGGGTGGGTTTTGTTAGTGCAATGTTTAATTGATTGGCATTTCCTAAGCAAAATAACAAAGAGTCATGTTTTTATGTAATAACTTTCTACTCTTGGATCCTTAGAAGAATGGAATGCTTCAAGCTTCATGCACAACTCTCATCAATCAGGTATGTCTTGCATACATGTGCATACTTGTAAAATGGTTAGGACTGAGCTTGCCTTTGAATCCTATTATAGGATGCAATCCTCTTTGCAATTCTATTGTACTGATCTGCGTTTTTTTTTTTTTTTTTTCAGATGGTTTAATCAAAAGCATTCAAACTTTCTTAAATTGGTTTATGGGCTTTTCTAAATGATGATTCTATTTTAATCCATACTTTTTAAAGGAAGTCATGAAGCCCATGTACATCAGAAACCCTAGCTCGTCCTCTCCTATATATATGTTTCTCTTAGGGTTGTTCAAGGTGTGGAATATATCAGAATATTTGGTCGTTGCCTTCTTGAGAGTTTTCTGCCTTTATCTACAGAAAGCATTGAGCTAAAGTTTCATGTGAGAATCATTCATAAGTTGTTCCTTGTTTAGCTTTTGAAAGATTATCAAATCCCAAGCTTTGTCTGTCAAAAAAGTTTTCTGGTTTTATGCTTCATGTGTGTTGGTAGTTCATGCATGATTTGTGCCTTGAGGTGATTGACAACCGAAGTGAGAGTTGTGTCATCTCAAGATTGACAAAGGAGAACAAGGTTGCTGATTTGGAAGTAGCAAAGACGAGGAGACACCACTGCCCACTAGATTGGTTATAGTAGATGAGTTGTGTAAGATCTTTATGTACTTCATATTCATATAGTGGATTGTTCATCGGCATAATGCCCGCAGTTGTTTACCTCTTTGGAGGGTTTTATTTCATCAACAGATCTTGTGTTATATGTGCTGATTTTACTTTGGATGGTTTGGAAAATTGAATAAATCATAATATCATCAGAGATCTGCATCTTCGATTAGGACTCATGTTCTACTGCAATCCTATATTAGGATGTGATCATCAACAGATCTTGTGTTATATGTGCTGATTTTACTTTGGATGATTGAATAAATCATAATATCATCAGAGATCTGCATCTTCGATTAGGACTCATGTTCTACTGCAATCCTATATTAGGATGTGAACAGGCCTGCACTCCTAAGACTGATTCATAAAGTTGTTGACATATTGATCGGTGGTTTTAGTTGAGAAATACATATCTCCATTCGGTAATTACAGTTTTGGCTGGTCACAAGCCACTGGTGGAGATGTATTTTTTCCCTTCATAGTCACCACCTCAGCTTTTCTTAGCTGGAGACTGATCAAGAACAGACTGGTCGACTTGCTCTAAGAGTCTCTGAATCTCCTCAACTAGCTCTCCTACCTCTGCCAAGCACTCACCAGGCTCAAATATAAGCCTCACTGCCTCCATGGAGTAAGTTTCCACTATCAACGATGATATTACACAACTACATTATTAATAAAATGAGATGCTCATAGACTAGAACTTGGACTCCCAAAGCAACAAACTGCCATTTTTTTCCAGCTTAAACAGAGAAAATCCCTATTAAGAAATCGAATCGAGGGACAACCTTTGTTTTTCAACTTCGCTATCGAGTTGTCAGGCAGTATTCTTTCCTTTCTTTAGAATATTATTCTGTTAATTTTTAGTAAACTAAGGTTTTCACGGGGTCACCATATGCTGCAATTTCAAACCACAATATGAGATTTTAGACTAAGTTTACTTATTATTTTTAGTTGTAGACCAGCTCGCTAAAGTGTAGACTAATTCGAGATTAAGTTAAACTTGTTTACTAATACATAAAATTATTTTATCTTTATATCAAGCTGATTTACTTAACATATCAATACATTAACGTACTGTAAACAAACTTTAAAAAATTGTTAGATGTATAAAGAGAGTAGCTTACTATTTCTACAATAGCATTCTAAGCTTTGTGCTGATTTTCTAAGCTCATAGGAAAACATAGCTATATGTTAACAATGGGTTCTTTGGATTAGTTACCAAGAAGGTGAAAAATCCAATCTTCCTACACCATGGTAGAAGATGCCTGCAGTCCCATGGATCCAACCCGCAGTGGGGTTCTTGGAATGGGTCCTTTGTTCTTCTTCGTCAAGAACTTGCGGTTTTGAGCGACTTGGCTGGCACTTCACGCGTCTTGTTTTTGTTTTTGTATCTCGGGAAACAAGCATTAATGAGATTTTATCTCAAAAGACTTTGTTTGTTCTTGTGGACCATCATACCTTAAAGAACGTTGAAACCTATATGATAACTCTATATAAGCTATATCGAAATCTCTCCATCCGCATCCAAAATTCAACAATAGCACTTTCGAGTTGACAATTTGGCCATTTGCCTAACTCCACACCCGATGACAAGTCCCAGACGAACATGACTTTGATGTATTGGACAAAAGCATCAAAAGCATCAAACATATCTAACATGTTGATAATATTTTAACCATTGGAATGTAAACGCATTTAATGTTTTTTTTTCTTTCTGAAAAAGCCATAAAATTCAAAAAGTGGTGCCATTTTAATCAACCACTAAATAATTGTACACATTTCTAATGTAGTAAAATTCTTTAATTGAAAAATGATACAAAGCAGTGACGTTTACTTGTAGGAAAATGATTTGTGGCCTCAATTTTAGGTGTCATGTCATGTCATCCACACACATCACCTATTTGTCAAATTTTTGCTATGTAATTATTGAGAAAAATACAATCTTATTATTCCAAAATCTAATTACTCTAAATTATTTTGGTTTTCTTCTAAAAAAAAAAAAAAGCTTTTTTTCATTGTTTTTTCTTTTCATTACACTCATGCTTATGTTTAAACAACAATAAATTTCATGTAATTTAGTCAATAGATTTGCACATACGTTCGATTAATAGATTTGCTAACACATGTATATGAATTCAACCTTTGTTGGGTTCCTGCAAATTTTAGAAATATAATGTGAAAAATACATATTCATATGATTGTATATATTCTTTATTTATTGTTTTCACTTTGTGTAGAAAAGGTTTAAACGTTAGATCTGAATTTATTATTTTTTGTTTGTTTTTCCCTTATAGATATCTAAATTGTAGATGTTAATTAATGGCTGCTAACATGGGAAGTTTTTCTTAACCTCTTAAGTTAGACATAAGTATTTCCCAAATTCAATTTATTAATGCTATTTTTTTGGATGAAATTAATCAATATTTGGATAGAAAAGTTAACGTCTATTTCTTGGCACATAATTCAATATATTAATACCCATTTGGAAAGAAAAATTAAAGGAAAGAATTAACTAAATGAATAAAAATATTGGTCAAAGAATCTGTAGATTAATATATAATTAATAGTTAATATATTTTTTTTGTCACCTAATTAAATTCATTAATGTAATTGATTCACTGCCTAACATCTAAAAGGAAATGTAAAAGGATAAAGTTGGTGTTGCAATAGTATGATGTGGCAAAATATATTATGTGGAATTGAAAATAAAATTTGTATTTACTTATATGACATTACACCTAGGATTTGAGGCCACAAACCTTAGGCCTCATTGAGGCCCCATATCATTGCCCAGTACATGAATAAATAGCTGGATAATATCAAGTTGAATTATTGATTATTTTAAAAAATATATTAACTATAAGTATTAAGAGTTAAGATTATTTAATAAGTGATGAGTGACTGTTTGGTATCGTGGTTTGGGACATATAATCACTTATTTAGAACAATTTATCCAGATTAGGTGTTCGGTAAACAAATAATAAAACGCGTTATAAAAAAAATAATGGTTCATTAACGGATTAAAATTTGCTCACCATCAATACTTTAGTGGTGATACAACCACTCAATATAAAACTGCTATGTAAAAAGTCTAAAATCCTTTAAATGTACTACGATGAAAACCCTATTCCCCAAGCAGCGCCTCCTCTCGTGTTGACTCTAACCCCGCCCCCTCTTGCCGGCGAGGCCCATAGCAGCTCCGGCCGGTTCCAAATCTCAGGGCACCTTTGCCCTTCACTTAATCTATTTTGGAAACATCTAATCCCTATCGGTTATTGTGGTGATGGTCCTAAGGCCCTGGTACTGTGGGCTGGAGAAAGTCAGGACGGCGGTGAAAGGGGGAAACGATTCATTCACGATGGTGACCTGATTTCCTTGTCCGGGTTGCCTCCTACAATGGCTGGAATCGGTGTGCTAGTATGTGGTGGAGCCAACGGAGTTGTCGATGCCACTGATTATGGCGAAGGTGTGGATCTGGGGTCCTTGAGTTTTGACCTGATCGGACTGGAGATCAATATGAAGGATGGAGGCAGGCCACTACGTGTTATTGCGGTGGGACTGCTGCGGTCGGCAGAGCGGGCTATCAGAGGCGAATCATGGGATCAGGTTCATAGCTGTATCTGGACACCCAGATTAGTGAGGCAATGGTGCTGTTTTTTGGCTCCTAGCCGAGCTCAGCTCTCGTTGGCTTTAACGGGGAGTACAGAGAACTTACCTTTGATTATGGAATGGCCGTCGGCGACTCCGAGGGCAAGGGCTAGCATGCTGGTGGTTTCTTGGGCTCCTTGGGCCGCGGGCTATGACTGCAGCACTGTAATCAAGTTCTGGGCCGGGCTCTCTTTGGTCCAGAATGAGCAGTGGGTTTTATACCCATTTTTTAATTAGTTTTATTTAAACTAGCCTATTACTATGAGAGATCTG
This sequence comes from Rosa multiflora, assembly GCA_002564525.1. Taxonomy (NCBI): domain Eukaryota; kingdom Viridiplantae; phylum Streptophyta; class Magnoliopsida; order Rosales; family Rosaceae; genus Rosa; species Rosa multiflora. The sequence continues at coordinate 61,646 of BDJD01005667.1, forward strand.
TTCATAGTTATAGGCTCACTTTAAATAAGTGAGCGATAAGTTCGAATATAGTTGGTCTATCCTATGTGCCACTGTGGCTCCTCCACGAATTCTTGTCTGGCCATTGTTATGTGTGAGCGGATGGGTATGTAATGACCTTCTTGGCATGAGATTATTATCAATGGAATTCCATTATTTCAAAAAAAATATATATATAAAACTGCTATGTGTTATAAAATATAATAATATTTAATCATAATGTTTTATTGAAAAAAATTAAGTATTAAATAAATTATATATGACATAACAAGTTTTAATAGGACGGTGATATCACCTTAACCGCGATTTCAAGAATCAGGAATGGTGATTACTTATTCAAAACTGCGTTTTCTTACTACAAGCGGAACTGAGACATAATTTTTTCCAATAACACCCTCATTGTTTCTGAAAATGACAGGATTCTATCCTCATCAAACGATTCAATTCCTCATCGATCTCCTCTCTCTGGGACCCGGACCCTTTGTCAGTTTCAATCCATTGATTCTATTCCTTTCGTTGTCGCAAATTCTCTCTCTTTGTTAGTGTTTGAGCCCAAAAGCATTTTTGGCAAGATCCTTTGGTGGGTTCAAGCTAGTGGGCCGATACCTGTGGCCCAAAAATAAAACTACTCGGGTCTGGGTTATAGCTTCGCCCATTCCGTGACTCATAAGGAGACGAAACCTTCTTGAATTTGAGTAGTAGAAGTGAAATAGGAAACTACAATTAAGAATCCCTACAAGGCAAGGAGCAGTAGAAACCCTAGGGTATAAGTACAGGGTTACGCGGCGAGATTAGGGACCTCTCTCTAATCAACTAATCCCAGCGATTACAAAGCCTCCCGGAGCAAACCTTCAACCTCGTTGAAACCCGGTGACCACCCGCCAGTCCTAGTCTCCTCGCGAACCGACTGTCAGCATCACCAGATCAACCCGGCGACCGTGCTTCCAGTCCCAGTCTCCTCTCGAGCCGACTGCCAGTACTACTGCCACCCCGATACACCCAACGAAGCAAGGGTAACGCCCTCGCAACCCAGCAAAGCTAAAGATACGCTTTAGCAAACCCCGTGCTTTCTCAGAACTTCTCAGTGATTGCTCTGCTCAACCTACAACGTTGAGTATCGATTTTGGTGACCAAAGAGATCACAACCAAAGTCCTTACCCGTAAGGCAAAAGTCCTTTCCTAAAAGGCAAGAAAAGAACCCTGTGACGAGGTTGGTGCTCTCCTCGTCCACAGCACTTGAAGAAGAAGTCAGGTCAAGGGACTACCCCAACGACTGCACCTCGCGGTGCTGGCACGCTTGCGCAATCACACTCTCAAAAGAGACTGTTTGCACACCAGCTGGTTTTGGAGCCAAACAGTTAGCTAGGTGGGATGATTGTCATTATTTCCTCAGTGAGTCCTTACCCGTAAGGCAAAAGTCCTTTCCTAAAAGGCAAGAAAAGAACCCTGTGACGAGGTTGGTGCTCTCCTCGTCCACAGCGCTTGAAGAAGAAGTCAGGTCAAGGGACTACCCCAACGACTGCACCCCGCGGTGCTGGCACGCTTGCGCAATCACACGCTCAAAAGAGACTGTTTGCACACCAGCTGGTTTTGGAGCCAAACAGTTAGCTAGGTGGGATGATTGTCATTATTTCCTCAGTTCATGGCATGTGAAGTGTGAACCCAATTTCCTGCAATTCTTTTCTCTTCATCGCAGTGTTTTTTTTTCTTCCACTTTTCTCATCCAATCTTGGACTTCGTTTTCTGATTTGCACCAAAAGCTTAGCTATAATTTGTTTGTTAGTTTCCTAGAATCCCAGCTATAATATTTATGTTGTTTTCTTACGTTTCTTTCTCTTATCTCAATTCTCTATGATGGGTTAGATTTCGCCCTTGATTTGAGTTGTTGAATATACTTTTATTTAGCTGAGGATATCGGTGATTGAACCCAATCTTTTCTCCTTTCTTGACCAAAACTTAAAAGGAAATTATCCAAACTTAAAATATCCAGTACGTATTAGTTAACTAGTTGATGTAATCTGGGAAAGTGGTTCTTGTTCGTCGAGCCCATTTAATATATATATTTGTTCTAAATACGATTGGGGATTGAGCTCTTTTTGCTGAAAGTAAAATCATGTCCGCTTTTATCATTGTAAAGGTCATAGCGTTTTCGTGTAATATTTCCAAACAGTTAGACGGTGTTTTTCAATATGACATTAATTTTGAGAGTTAATTTACCAATCGCTTGGTTGAGTTTTTTGACAGCTGAGAATGTTTACAGCCATACCAAACTAAACCTTACACTTTGAGGACATAGAAGAATTCCCCAGTTTTCGTCTTCACATCCCCAATATTTATTACCCACCCAACTCCAACAATTTTTTCTTGGTCTAGTTTTATTAAAAATTAACTCGCTAGCTTTCAGAAATAATCCCAGTTTTTGTCGTATTCATGTTAATTGACAGGCCAATAATGTTGCTCTGCTCATGTAGACATGTACTCTCTCACAGACCGCTGCTGCTCTCAATTAATTTCGATGTAACCCATTCAATCCAAGCATTTACGAATAACACTTCGGTAACTTTGGAGCTTTAAATTGGTAAGAAAAGTTTAAGGATCCATTATATATCTTTGAACTGAAACGAAGTGTTAGAAAAGTGCATGAAGACCGAAGATTAAAACTTCCCAGAAAGCATTTCTTTTTGCTGGAAACAAGATATGAAGATAATTAATTAACCTCATACATTGCAAGCTTTACGTACATATTTGCTATGCTTTTGTCTAATCTATCAGTAGACCTCAAATGAGTCAAATCAGCTACATATTATTCATAAACTTGATGAGGGTCGGGTCTTTCTCCATCAGATTAAGCTTCTCTATCATCTGGAGCTGCAAAGAAGTGTTGGACACAAAACTTCCAGAATGCAAAATATTACAAACTTTGGATCCAGTCAATCTGTCACCTTTTATGATTTTTGAAAAGAGGTACTCATACATAGAAACAAAAATCAACAAATGGGTCGAACCAAGTAATATGAATCATGAAAACCAAACATAGTAGATCTATTAAGGATACCAAACATGCAAGTAAAGAAATGACTAACAGAGGCAGAACGTTCGGCACCAGATGTCGTAGGAAAAAACACAAAGGACTGGGAATAGGAAAGGGAGAAACCTTGGGAAATTCAGTAGGGATGGGAGGAATAGGAAAGAAATTTCGGGTTAACTTTGATGAGTTCCAGTATAATTTCTTCCCAAGCCTCCCATCCCAACTACAACTTCCTCACAAGTCTACCTTGCCCTCCCAGCCAGCTCCAAGGGCTTGCGCACTATTGCTTACCAGTGAGCTGGAGGCACCATATATAGGAGGAGGGAGTGGGTAAACCTGACCAAGAGTCGCCAATAATTGTAGCTAGCTAGTGGCTTGCTTTCACTTTGTAAAAGATAAGAAGCAGTAGCCCCACACGGCCACACCAGTGCTGGGAAAGTTGGATTGATTATTGATGCATTGATTCGAGGCAATGCCGTTGGGAATTGGAAACAATTTTCTAAGACGTGCACATCAAGGTGAAGGACTGAAGGTAGTGGAGTATGAGTCATTACACTGAAAATGTTTTATCTTGTAGTGGGAATCCTATGCACAAATACGTGTCCATATTTGGCAACAACCAAAAACACACGACAACAATATTTCCACCAGAGCCCAGAGGCATAGTTTAGTTATCGGGTTACTCACGCACGTAGTTTGAGAAATCCACCGACCTGCTTTACATCTCCGAGCATCTCACCGGTGATACTTATATTCATATATTTATAGCTAAAAGTGAAATATAGTTAGTTAACTATTGAGTTATGCTCCCGCAGAATATTGAAATTTTAAGTTAAACTTAGATTTTAGTTAAATTATCTCTCATCTCACCCACTACCTAATGATGAAGTCATGGGTTCGAGTCACCATGAAAGTATGAGTGAAATCTTTTAACCCTCTTTAAAGAAAAAGAAAAAAAAATTAAAAAAAAATAATCTCTCATCTCTAGCTAAATATAGTTAGAAAATTTAAGAAAAGTTACAGTTAACTTTTATTTATGTATTCTGCTGGAGTAGAATTTTAGTTAAAATTAGCTAAATATTCAATTTATTTTGAAATAAGTAATTTATTAGAGATGTCCCCTAATAATCCAATACTAGCCGGGCTGACCCACTATGTGTGTGGAGAGAAGTTAAAGGTAGTGGGAAAGTTTTTCATACAATTACCATATTTATCTACTATTTTTTTAAATTTTTATTAATTTATTTTCTATTTTACAATTTACTATATTATTCATGTTGATTAATTATATTTCTGTTCAAGTAAATCCAGAATATGTGTCTGGCCCAAACTCGAGGTTACTTGCTCTAGTTGAAATAGGGTTTATATTAGAGATATTCTCGGAGAATCTTAGGAGATATCCAATCAATGTACGATTATGTTTCCATGTACCACTCTATCTCTATGCTTGTAATCCTCTATATAAAGAGGCACCTATTATCAATGAAAGTACGACTCAATTCTCTCCCAATTCAATTTTCCTTAAACACGTTATCAGCACGAAGCCCTAACCCTGAAACAAATAGCCAAACCCTGATTCAAGAAACTAAAAACCTTGAATCCGAATATAAAACCTTGAAGCCTTTTCTGCCTCCACCTCACACCTTGAAGAACTCGATTCCAGGAGTCTAGAACCGGCGGCGGAACCCCAAGAACAGGCTGGAAACCTACCGAACCGGCCACCGGAAGCTCCATACAACTCACAGCAAATATTCCACCGGTTCACCATCTTCCGGACCTCCAATTTCCACCAAATTTTAGTAGCAGAAGCCCGTTGATATGGAGTTTCAGGAACCGAAAGAAAAAGTCCAAGAACCGGCCTAAAAAGATGTGAACCGGCCACCTGAGCAGCTGTACCATGAACCGGCAGAAAAGAAAGAAGAAGAAAAGAAGAAAAGAAGAAAAGAAGAAAAGAAGAAGAAAGAGAGAAGAAAGGAAGGCCAAGCCAAGAAGAAAAAGTCATAGGCCCAGAAGCCCACTGACCTAAGCCCTAGGACCCACGCCACGTCAGCACTGCCACGTCAGCCCTCCGGTCAACGAATTTTCCGGCAACTTTTTCCAGTCAAATTTTCCAGCGACCTATTTCGAGATATTTTTTACTAAACGTTCCCCTTTTTTTTAGAGTTTTTTAATTCAATTTCTCTT
>BDJD01005667.1:67311-81744 GCA_002564525.1 Rosa multiflora
ATCATTGGGCACACATTTGTAGAGCTCGTGAAGAAATTGTCACCGCCTACAAAGCATATTGTGAAGCAAGAGAAGCTCACTATGTGGAACAAGAAGATCAAGAAGATGATCTAGAGTGAAGGGTTGAAGACTACAAATCTGGCCGGGATCAATAGATAGCTAATTCTGTTTAAGTCTTTTTATTTTCCAAGAGATGTAATAGGCAATTGCCACATATTTTTGTAGTAGATGCCAATGGTTTAGTCTTTCTTCAAAATAGGCTCACCCCAAAGTAAGTGTGATGTCTAGGAAGGTTCTGAGATTAGTGGTACTTAAGTGAGCCTTGCTCCACCGACATCTCTTTACTCACCTGGTCATATTCATTTTGGAATTACCAAAAGAAGTTAGATGACTACCGTTGTTTTGCATTAGCTAGCATTTTGGATTAGATTTTCTTTGGTCAAAGAGACAATGATGTGACTCTGTTGGCTTATGAATAAAATTTCGAGTTCTTTTCATTATGACTCAATTTTGATTTTGAGCAAATTACTTTGTGACTACGATGGCTAGGTCATCAGTATTAATTCAAGGACATGGAATAGCCCAAGTTCCACTTGCCAAATGGCACCTTGATTACTGTCATAGAAAATCTCTACGCTTTTAGGGCAAATCGCACCTATGAATAGCCAACGGATTCCATGCGAAAAAAGCATGTAGAGAACGGAAATGAGTTCCTTTGCAATACCTCTAATGATTGCGAACAAAGGCGCATCTTAGAGAAGTTTATGTGTCTCTCCAGTGGACTTTATGTCACTATTTGAGCTATTAAATCCAATAAAGTTACAAGAGAAGATCTCTTGGATTTAGACATATACTGGTTTTGTCACGATAGGATAGGTCATCCAGGTCATGATATGATGATCCATCTACTAAAGACTTCACATAGACATCTTTTCTTTCGAGCGAAACGAAGCATGAATCAAAAGTTGATTTCTGGACTAAGTGTGACCGACGTTGCTGCCTAGGGCACCGCCTCAGTCCACCACCAACTTGGGGCTAGCACAGTCCCTATCCATGACACCATGCATAGCGTTCATCATGGTGATGGCACCCCAGGTGATGCTGCAATCACCAACTTGCTTCCAATAGCGTTTCAAACGCTCAGGCCTAACCAAAATTCTCATTGGTTGCTTATAAAGCCTCTCGCTCGTTTTACAAAAGCCGTTCCTTTGGAAAATTAGGACTGAGACCGTCCTATGCAAAGGATATGAAAATACTCATTATGTTCTTACATAGAATCCATGGGGATTCTATGGATTGATTCAACCAACTTGTAGATGTTTAAATATCTCATGATGTTGGTTGACACACAAACACGCTGGTCACGACCACCTGAGCAGCTGTACCATGATCCGGCAGAAAAGAAAGAAGAAGAAAAGAAGAAAAGAAGAAAAGAAGAAAAGAAGAAGAAAGAGAGAAGAAAGGAAGGCCAAGCCAAGAAGAAAAAGTCATAGGCCCAGAAGCCCACTGACCTAAGCCCTAGGACCCACGCCACGTCAGCACTGCCACGTCAGCCCTCCGGTCAACGAATTTTCCGGCAACTTTTTCCAGTCAAATTTTCCAGCGACCTATTTCGAGATATTTTTTACTAAACATTCCCCTTTTTTTTAGAGTTTTTTAATTCAATTTCTCTTCTTTTTCGGGGACTTGCAACATCCATTCTTCTACCCCCCTTTCTTCATCATAGGGGAGACCTAATTAAGCTGAACTGTTGGGGTTCGTGCTCACTCCAAACTTGGAGCTTGTTGAGATCTCCAAACTTAGAGTTTGTAGATAATTTATGATCGACCACTTACGTCAGTATTTCGATCTAATCCAATACCTCTTGGAATTGAATTTATTGGAAGCAATTACGCTAAGAAATTCCTAATTTCTTGGGAGCAACTACGCTCATAAATTTTGTATGTTTTCGTGGTAGCCTTTTACGCTCCGAAACTAACCCTAATTTCTTGTTCTCTTTCATGATGAGTAATCTGAACAAATTGGACTTTGCTCCATTGGGAACAACTGGCTCTGGATATCACAGGTGGATTCGTGCGGAGGTAGGCATGGCGCCAACACCAAAGAGAGTGGCACTCTAGCGTTACAGGCCATGGCCCCAGCTAGGATGCTTGAGAGGCCCGTAGGTTCAAAGAATGCTTTGGCACACTCTAATCCTTTGATCATCGACACTCAAAATCCGTCTCGTGAGAATCTTCCGGGTTATGGTTATCGTTGGGGGACGCCTTAACATCAGAACCTATTCTTGAGAATATAGAGCTCTATGAAAATTACACTAGTGTACATGAGACATGGGATAAAAACTCCATCATAATTGATGATGTAGTAGCACATAGCATTAAATCCTTAATGGAATTCTGCGGTACAGAGATCACAAATGCGATATTGATTGAGAAAACTCTATCTACCTTCCCCGTCTCTACATTGATGGTTGCTAAGAACTATCGAATCGATGTTACTGCAAGACGAATCACAAGCTTTCATGAGCTCATTGGAGCTATGAATAACATCAGAACCTATTCTTGAGAATATAGAGCTCTATGAAAATTACACTAGTGTACATGAGACGTGGGGTAGAGACTCCATCATAATTGTTGATGTAGTTGTGCATGAGTTTGTTAAGTCCGATGATATCGAACCACACTCCATTGATGAATGAAACCGAACGTAGAGAGATTTGACTTAAATGGAAAGATGCGTTCCAGGTTAAGATTGATTCTCTAATGAAGAGGAAGGTTTTCGAGCTAGTGATGCCAACACTTCGTAACATAAAACCTATTGACTAATGGGACTTCGTTAGAAAGCGTAGTGAGAAAAGGAGATGGTAATCTTGCCTTATGGCGCAAGGCTTCTCACAAAACGCCTTGGAATCGACTACGATAAGACATATTCTCTTATAATGGATGTCATTGCACTCCACTACCCTATCAGTTTGGTAGTTTCTGAAGTAGAGACTCCATCATAAATGTTGATGTAGTTGTGCATGAGTTTGTTAAGTCCGATGATATCGAACCACACTCCATTGATGAATGAAACCGAACGTAGAGAGATTTGGCTTAAATGGAAAGATGCGTTCCAGGTTAAGATTGATTCTCTAATGAAGAGGAAGGTTTTCGAGCTAGTGATGTCAACACTTCGTAACATAAAACCTATTGACTAATGGGACTTCGTTAGAAAGCGTAGTGAGAAAAGGAGATGGTAATATTGCCTTATGGCGCAAGGCTTCTCACAAAACGCCCTGGAATCGACTACGATAAGACATATTCTCTTATAATGGATGTCATTGCACTCCACTACCCTATCAGTTTGGTAGTTTCTGAATAACTGAACATGCAGCTTACAAATGTGGTTACTACGTATCTCTATAGGGATCTAGATACGGAATATACATGAAGGTTCATGGTAAACTTCATTTACCTAAGTCAAGTGGCTCTAGACCATGGAGCGCGTTTACAAAGAGGTTGAAACACTCGCTAAAATGACTACTTGATTGGGAAGGGATATGCCCACGCATTTCCATAACAAGTTTCGGATTCCATCACGGTTCATGTTGGACATGATCTTCATTAGAAGCTCTTAAAGAGTTAAGGGAAACCGCTGAACACTTGAAATCCGATTTTGAGATGAAGGATTATGGGAGAACACGATTATGTCTCAGTTTGGAACTTAAGCATCGTGTCGATAGATGCTTAGGCATTTTGACAAGGTCAAACCTTCAAGCACCCCCATTATCGTCCTTAGTCTTGATCCTGAAAAGGATCCTCTTCGTCTGAAGGATGATGACGAAGATGTGCTAGAGGCATAATTGCCTTACTTGAGTACAATAGGCGCATTATTATACTTAGCTCAATGCACAAGACCGGACATCTCATTTGCAGTGAACTTGTTAGCTATGGTATAGCTCTGCACCAACGCGACGCCATTTAATTGGTGTAAAAGATTATTTTCGGTACTTGAGATGTACGATTGATATGGGCTCGTTCTATCCCTATAGAGAGATGATGGATTCAGACCCATCACACACCAGGAACGCCACCAACACTGGCCTGCGTCCACTATCCCCATCCCAAAACGACATCTGTTTTGGAAGGTTTTGCTGATGTTGGGTATCTCTCTGACCCATACAAAGGTCATTCCCAAAATGATTAAGTATCCACTATGGGTAAAGACCGTGATATCTTGGAGGTCTACAGAAATAGACCCTAGTCGCTATATCTTCGAACAATGCATAGATTATTGCTCTCCACAAAGTGGTTCGTGAATGTATATGGATTGGATCCTTAATTACGCATGTTCGAACAATTGTGGTTTGAAGTCTACCACAGATGAGCCTATGAGCATTTAAGATAATGCTGCTTGTTTTGAATAAAGAAGCAAATGCTACATCAAAAGCGACAACACCAAGCATAATCAGCAGCAATAGACTCTCCTCAAGATCAAAGTGAACTAAGTTCGATCTGAGGACAGTGTGGCAGACTTGCTCACTAAGTCATTGCCTAAATTCCGCTTTCGAGAAACATGTTGGTAGCATCTTTTGCAGAAGTTATCCGAACTCCCATGACCGTTGTCATTAGGGGGAGATGCAGACATCAGTGGGAGATGTCTACATGTATAGTCTCGAAACGTGAAGGGTGTGTTGTACTCTTTTTCCCCTTCGACCGAGGTTATTTTTGTCCCACAGGGTTTTTGTTTCTCGGCAAGGTTTTTAATGAGGCAACGAGTGGAGCACCACGTTTAGGTGACACAAGGGGGAGTGTTCAAGTAAATCCAGAATATGTGTCTGGCCCAAACTCGAGGTTACTTGCTCTACTTGAAATAGGGTTTATATTAAAGATATTCTCGGAGAATCTTAGGAGATATCCAATCAATGTACGATTATGTTTCCATGTACAGTTCTATCTATATGCTTGTAATCCTCTATATAAAGAGGCCCCTATTATCAATGAAAGTACGACTCAATTCTCTCTCAATTCAGTTTTCCTTAAACAATTTCATAATTTTTTAATATTTAAGGGTTAAATTGGTAAAAAAATAATGTTTTGGAGATCAAGCTCTCTTCTCTTAATAATAGTATAGATAAAGATCGTGAGAAAACCAATATAATGTATCCAAGTATATGTCTTGAAAAAGAGGTATGTTAAGAATATGAACCATATGTTGAAAAGAATATGACTTTACAGTGTAAATTTTTATAAGAATTTATTTTCCTTAAACAATTTCAAAATTTTTTAATATTTAAGGGTTAAATTGGTAAAAAAATAATGTTTTGGAGATCAAGCTCTCTTCTCTTAATAATAGTATAGATAAAGATCGTGAGAAAACCAATATAATGTATCCAAGTATATGTCTTGAAAAAGAGGTATGTTAAGAATATGAACCATATGTTGAAAAGAATATGACTTTACAGTGTAAATTTTTATAAGAATTTCAGCAATTTTGACAATCACAGATTGATTTTGGTTATATTACTCATATTATTTTATCAAATATCTACATAATCTCTCACGATCCGAACTAATATCTAAATTAGTATAAAAAAAAAATAATGACTCGAAATATTTGCACAAAATATTAGAATTTCTTAACATGAATTTATGTTTTGGATTGAAATATCAAATCGCATATCTATGATAATCCATTATATTCAACAGGAGTTGTTATTGAATTTTCGTTCATGAAATTTTTGGTAGGGAGCTTATGCAAAATATATAATCTTCCACATATTGTTGAGAAGTATGGACGCATCATCGAAAAATGAGAGAAGAGGTGCTACAAACAATAAGTCATCCTCGAGCCAGTCTTATTTTAGCTAATATTCTTTGAGTTGATCTTTCTTGAGCTAATCTCACTCAACCTTCACTGATTGAAAATGTTGGAGCACAACAATCCAATATTTAAGTTAGTGTTTTCACCAGTCGAATGTCGTCAACTTCAAATTGATGTTTTACCTAGTTGTTGAGGCTGCTATTTATTAAATTATACTTTGAGTAGAAATGATAAATTTATTGATAATATAGTAACATTACAAAGAGAGTTCTCACGTAGCGGCCTGTAAAAATAAGTCTCTCACACATAATGTTACTCTTGCATACACCTGACAGGTTATAAACACACACAAAAATTATAGAGTACAAAGAAAACTGATAAACCAACCCCTGTACTACCACCTAATTGTGCGGTCACCATTGGTATATAAAAAATTCTAAATGAGCCTTTGCATTCATCCAATCTAATAGTGTCTGTCGTAGAGTAGCAGTTATCACCCCAGTTGTTGATATTTTGTCATTACTCATTAGGGGATGGATGCTTCTCTGCAGTAGATGATTCTTTTCTAGTAAGAGATGATGTCTTTCCCGTAGGTGATGACATCTTCCTTATAGAAGAAATACGAGTCTTCAACTTCGAGGTTGGAGATTCTTGGACCCAAGAGTACCACCAAATGATCAGTTGCTCCTCTTTTTTCTGGTTGAAGAGTTAGCTGAGTCTAACATGAAAATCGTTAGGCTAATATCATCAGCCAAAATGCCCTCTAATTGGGCCAATTGAGCCACCTTTATAGAACTAGGTTGAGCTTCATAACCACTCACTTTCCCTCTTTCCTGAGGCGAAAGCAGATGGTCTAACCCCGGATGCTTATCCATGGCTTAGGTAGCTGGTACTGAAGAAGGCATATGCTTTAGAAGACCGAAGCCACCGAGTAGTAACTGTTGGAACTCCTAGGGCCGGCAAATGTAATGGCGGCAGCTCAGCCGCATGTACCTAGTGAAATAATATTAGAGCCCTCCAAGGGAACCCTCCCAACAATAACAATAGAAATAGCAAAATCAGGGGACAATGGGGCCAAGGGTAAAGCAACTAGTGCCAAATCCTACTGCCCATCAAGCAGAGCAACTGGGCTAGTCCTTGCCGCCAGCGGTGGAGGGCTTTGACAGCCGACAAAACTGTACTCCAACCGTCCACATACCCTACACAAACCACGCATATGCATGAACACAAAGTTCAAATTCGTAGAAAATGATGTCTAAAAATGGTACCTCACAATGAAGCAAAATGGTTTATCAAGGTCAACCACCGCCAATACCCACGCTCACCTCCTCACGATCCAAACGACTCTGATCAACGTGCAGACATTAACCTAACGAGGAACCAAGATGTTGACCCCATCGGGGCAACATGTGTAATACCCCACAAATTAGTTATTAATTTTCGAGTGTTTTCCAAAGTTCATTTTGTTGGTTGTTGTGCGTTTAGTTGGTTCGAGGTTGAAGTAGAAGAATTTCAGACGAATATTTACTCGAAACGTTTTATTTTCGAGGGGTCAAGAGTTGACTTTTTATTTTTTAGGTTACTCTAAAAACTTTCTTCGTAAAAGTCGTAGAGCGCATTGATACGAGTTCGTTGACATGCGGCACGCGAAAATCAGATATTCTATGAAGAAGTTATGGTCAGCGGAAGTTATTTCTATTTCTAAAAATAGGATTTTTTCAGAGTATATTTTCATAATGTCCATTTTTTGGAAATTTTTGGATTTTTTCGGAAGATATTTTCTCTCTAGAAAGCTTGACCCGACCTGCGAACCGGCAACACCCGACCCAGCCTGAACTCGGTCGTCCGGCGTTTTTCGACTGTGAAACCAATGCCAACAAACTTAGACTTTCATTCTCTCCTTCCCCTAGCCACCGGCTTTCAGCAACTCGCACCGGAGTAGGCGGATCGAACTGTGGAAGTGGACATTGCGTTGACCTGGAGCGATCTCCCTCCTCCGGCCACGGCGGGGCATGAAATTGGTTAGGTTTTGTAGCTCTTCTCATGCCCTTTCCATCCATACCAGCCTTGAAGATCGATTCAAAGTGTGAAGGGAAATATCAAGGTTGAAAGATGAGCAGCTGAGATTCTTCGAGCTTGATCTAGCTCGATCTAGGCCAAATCGGTCTTAATGTCAGTTATGAAACTTATTCCTTGTGTTGTGATCTACAAGATAGGCAAAGCTGATCTTCTTGGTTTTGAAGTCGGCCTAGTGGCGCGTGTGGCTCAAATGCAGCCGCTTGTGGCTGCTCGTTCGACCTCCTCTGGAGTAGTTCTTTGCTCCATTTGCCTCCATTCATTGATACGAACATGTGAGTATGTTTACTTTTGTGTTTGCTCTACTTTTTATTGAGTTGGGTTTTTTATCTGTGAGGATCTGACTGTTGGATCATCCTCTTGTTTGTCCCGTTTGATCCTAGAAGTATTTCGGAGGCCTTAGGTGGTCTCCGATGGGGTTTTGTCTCGATTGACGTATCCTTCAGTTTATAGTTCTCTTGTTTCGAACTTTAAAGCAATTGTGTGCTTTATGTTGTATTGAGTGTGACTTTGATGTGATTAGGTTGACGGAATTGCGTGAGCAGAGTTTGATGATATTGTGCTTGTCTCAGTTTGTGTGTGAAGACGCAATAGGATATAGAGGTGAGTAAATCTCACATTGTTTGGGTGATAGATTAGTTATGTGGTAGTTTTAGTATAATTAATTGTTAGCTGTAAAATCATGTTTGTTGGTAATGAATATTTGTTTTAAAATATATAAACTTGATTGTCAACGGTTTATGGGTAAGTGAAAACAAGGATTTGTTACAAATGATTTTCGGTTTGAGTAGATTATAAAATATAGTTGGAATGGTTTGGTGAAGAGAAAAACATTGTTTTGTGTGATTTGATCACTATTGGTTTGCAAAGTGATTTTGTAGAAAATAAATGAATTTGAAAAGGGAAATGACAATGTTTTAGATTTCTGTTTTGAAAGGAATATGTACGGTTTGTGAAAATGTTGAGGTGTGAAAACAATATTTGGAAAATGTTTTCGTTATGGTTTTGAGGTTGTTGGAGTTAAGGAAACAGTATTTTGAGGCGATCAGTTTTATTGTGATATTGAGATTTGGCTATGCATTTTGAGTTGTGTGATTAAATAAATAGAGTGTGGTGTAGTAGGACCTGTCTGGGGGAACTAGTGTGGTGTATGATTAAATAAATAGAGTGGCATAGTAGGACCTGTATGGTGACACCTGTGTGGCGGAACCAGTGTGGTGATCTGTGTGACAATTGTTATGAAAAGAATATGGATTATTGTTGAGTTTGTTGATGTGGTGTTTGGTGTTATTAGTAGATGAACGTGTATTGATTTTCTTCCAGTTTATTTCTATTAATGAATTACTTGTTTTCTTTAGTAATCTCCTGAACTAAATTATATGCAGGGAATACTATTTTCTGAATTGATTGGTTTTAATGTAATCTCCTCAACTAAATGATATGCAGGGATTACTATGACTTCTATTGATTTAATTTTAATGTAATCTCCTGAACTAATTCATATGCAGGGATTACTATGATTTGCTTAATGTGCTTTTGATGTGATCTCCTGAACTGATTCATATGCAGGGATTGCTTTTTACTTTAAATTATGAGTGCTTTACATTTTTCGAGAATTGGTTATTGAGATTTCAATGATTTTGAAAAGTCGTTGAGGTGACAAATGGATGATGATTTTGAATTATTGGGATTTTAAATATTTTAACACGTTATTTGAGTTTGATTGTTTAGTTGAAGTTTTGTCAAATTAGACGCATGAGTTGAGAGACAGAGCGTGTAGATTTTAGTTTTGAGTTAACTTACGTGATCATGATATTGTAGGATATGAACTTGATGGTAGTTGCCGTGAAAATTGCATATCGATTTCGTTAGGTTGAGATGACTTAAGCATGTGCTTCTTCTCTGTTGTTTTGAGTTTACTCGCACAAGCTTTCATAAACTTACCGGGTTTGTTGTTTCAACCCGGTGCACTATTCAATGGTATAGGGATCTATCCTGCAGGTTAGAGTGTGATGGAGCCATGGTTCCTTGCAGTTCCAGTCGTGAGTTTAGAAACTACTTTGTTGTGCACAATTGTTAGTTTTCCACTGTGTAGTGTGTATGGTGGGATTGATTACCTATTGAATTGTTATTTTAGCTTAATTTGTAAACTTAGTGTAATGTAATATATGACTCTAAAGCATGGGTATGTATTGGCATTTTGGGTTTATGGCATCTTGGTTTACTTGTTCTTTAAAGAAAAAAATTTATTGATGTCGGAACCATCACGCTCGGAGTATTTATGTTCGTTGTTGTTTATTAATTGTGCTTGAAAATCGGGGCGTGACAACATGAATGACGGTGGAACCCCTTGCACCTCCACCTAGACTAGCAACAGATTAAATGGAACTTGCTAGATATTGTCAATGTCATTATAATCGTTGAGCACTACCTGCACACTTGTAGATTCATGGGTCTTTCTCTAGCTAGGACCCTCTATTTGTTAGTCAGATCCTTGAACTAGTAGAGAAATCGCCCATTGGGTTGTTCTAGTATATCCACCTTCCAATAAATCGGCAAGATATTAGAGATAATCGACATAAACCTATTTGGGTGGAGCACCGCCTAATCCTCTGATACCAGCCATGCAACAATGAAGATGTCGGCCCCCTTATCCTCTTTCACATCAAGTTATGATGGGGCTCGATCGCCCAAGATAGACAGCTCTACCACCATTCAGGAGGCAATGTGATCGACCGCTATAATTTTGATTCACAGGAAGTGGGAGGCTAAAAGGGCATCCAAAAAATATATATAAATAAATAAAGGTACAGTCCCAATAGAAACAGGGTTGGAAATGAATATAATAGACAGAGAGATATAAGATGAAGTTGTGAGTGATCTAGGGAGGATAAGAGGAAAGTTAAAACTCTATGAATTTTTATTCCGTGATTCCAACAGATTCTCTATCATATTCTCTAAAATTTATTATTAACTATTAAGTGTGATAATATTTTTAGAATTTGAAAAAATATAATCAAATAATTAATTGTTAAAGGAAAAACATATTGTGTGCCTTCATCAAAGCAACTGACAGAGAGGGAATCAAGGAATCAGTGATTACCATCAATCAGCACAATTACGGAATCAATCAGTATTTAGTATCATTAATGTAATCGATATTTCCGTTGTAATAATATCCCTATATAAAGGGACTATGAAATGAAATGAGTAGACCAATTCCAATCTCAATTTACTTTTACACGTTATCAGCACACTCAGAGCAAATAAGCCCTCAAAACCCTAGAGAATTTTTTTTTTCTTTTTCTGCCGCCACCAATAAAAAAAAAAATCTCCCTAGGCCGGCCCTGCCCAGACCGGCCTCACCTCTACCTCTCCAGCCAAGCACCACAGTGCCCAGCGCCGTCTGTGCCTCCCTTGCCCAGTCCAGAACAGCTTCCATCCCTCCTGTAGCGCAGCCCACACGGGCCTAACCTTGAGCGGCATCCAGCCACCAGCAGCACGCCTTCAACGCACTGCAGCAGCCCCAGCATCCTTGCAGCCCGCGTCTGCTCACCCACCTGCAGCGCACGGCTCCTGCATCCCAGCACTACCGCCAGCCAAACCCACGGGCCTCACCTCACCGTCTAGACCGGCCACACCTCACCAGTTTCACCTCACCAGCCAGACCTCCAAATCCTCCTTCCGGCCTCCTCCCTTCCAGCCACCTGCTACGCAGAAGAACAGAGCAGAGAACCAGAAATCGCGAAGAAGAAGTGAGGAAGAAAAGAAAAAAAAAACAGAAGAAGGACAGAAAGCCAGAACGAAGAAGATGCGAGGAAGACGAAGAAAAAAAAAGAAAAAAAGAGAAGAGAAAAAGAAAAATTAAGAAAGAGAAAGAAGAGAAAAAAAAAAGTGTGACCCGGGCCAAAGAAAAGGACCCGGCCCAAAAAAAACAAAAAACAAAAGAAGTAGGCCTGCGGCCCAGAAAGAAAAAAAAAACAAGAACATCGGAAACCCAACGATGGTTTTCGAGTGAAAAATAAAATGGGAGAAAAATCAGCCACACTGCAAGGTGTCAGTCCTAGTACTACTCAAATGCAGTCATTACTTTCTGAAGTACTAGAAACACTACCTCCATCCCATTATGCCCCATTGACTATTTCAAAGGCAAATCACTCGTTTTGTAAAGCCTGCTCTTTAGCAAAAACAGGATCGAGACCTTCCTATGCTAAAGATACAAAACAAAACATTCCATTCTTACAAAGGATACAGAGAGATATCTGTGGACCTATCCATCCAAAATGCGGACCATTCAAGTACTTTATGGTTCTAGTGGATGCTTCGACAAACTGGTCACATGTCGCTTTATTGTCCACAAGAAATGCTTCAAAACTCCTAACATAGATTATACGTTTAAGGGCTCACCACCCTGATCACCTTATCAAGTCTATAAGGCTTGATAACGCTAGAGTTTACATCAAAAACATTTGATGATTATTGCATGTCTATCGGGATCGATGTAGAGCATCCTGTACCCTATGTGCATACACAAAATGGTCTCGCAGAAGCCACCATCAAAAGGCTACAAATGGTGGCTAGGGCATTGGCTATGCGCACCAACCTGCCTATATCTACATGGGGTTATGCAATATTACACGCAGCTTTACTTATTCGTTTCAAACCCACAGCTAGCCAACCATTTTCTGCGTACCAGTTGGTAACTGGATATGAGCCTGACATTTCACACTTATGCATATTTGGTTGAGTAGTATATGTGCCTACTGCGCCCCCACAGCACACCAAAATGGGTCCTCAGAGACGATTAAGTATTTATGTTGGATATGAATCCCCAACAACTATCCGCTATTTGGAATCCTTGACAGGCGATCTCTTTATCGCTAGATTTGCGAACTGTCACTTTGATGAGATAGGCTTCCCGTCGTTAGGGGGAGATAGGAAAAAGGATTTTCCAAGGGAACGATAGGAATTGTCGTGGTTTGTCCTCACTCTGTCTTATTTTGATCCTCTTACTTCACAATGTGAAAGTGAAGTGAAAAGAATAATCGATCTTCAGAACGTAGCAGATTCGATGCCTGATGCGTTCACTGATTCGTACTTCACAATGTGAAAGTGAAGTGAAAAGAATAATCGATCTTCAGAACGTAGCAGATTCGATGCCTGATGCGTTCACTGATATCGTAAAAGTGACGAGATCACATATACCAGCTGCAAATGTGCCTGTAAGGTTAGAAATCCCCAACAAGGGGCACGGTGTTTTAGATAGAGGGACTGCAACCACACTTAGTGGAGGTGTGGTTGAGGCCGTGGCTCCCCAAGGAAGAGGGGGAGGCCACTTGGTTCGATTGACACTCACCCAAGGAAGAAGAGGGTGAGTAAGGCACAAACCAATGATCAATGTATAAAATCCCTCTCATGAGATTGTCTCTGATTATAGTTATGTCCATTAATCAATACTGGAGGACGCTCCAATGTTAAAAATGATTCCAGAGAACAAAGAAATCTCAGAGGATTATGAGAGTGCGTAAGAGTTGATAGAAAGATCTTCCATACACATTGATGATATATAACTCTGTCTTATTTTGATCCTCGTACTTCACAATGTGAAAGTGAAGTGAAAAGAATAATCGATCTTCAGAACGTAGCAGATTCGATGCCTGATGCGTTCACTGATATCCCAAAAGTGACGAGATCACATATACCAGCTGCAAATGTGCCTGCAAGGTTAGAAGTCCCCAACAAGGGGCACGGTGTTTTAGATAGAGGCACTGCAACCACACTTAGTGGAGGTGTGGTTGAGGCCGTGGCTCCCCAAGGAAGAGGGGGAGGCCACTTGGTTCGGGAGGCCACTTGGTTCGATTGACACTCACCGAAGGAAGAAGAGGGTGAGTAAGGCACAAACCAATGATCAATGTATAGAATCCCTCTCATGAGATTGTCTCTGATTATATTTATGTCCATTAATCAATACTGGAGGACGCTCCAATGTTAAAAATGATTCCAGAGAACAAAGAAATCTCAGAGGATTATGAGAGTGTGTAAGAGTTGATAGAAAGATCTTCCATACACATTGATGATATATATAATGTTGCTCAAGGAATCATAGAGGACGATGATATCGAACCACGCTCTGTTGCAAAATGTCAACAAAGAGCAAATTGGCCTAAATGGAATGAAACAATCCATGCAGAATTAGATTCTCTGACAAAGAGACAGGTATTTGGTCCGGTAGTGCTAACCTCACCAAGTGTAAAGCCTGTAGGACATAAATAGGTCTTTGTCAAAAAGCGTAATGAGAAGAATGAAGTCCTAAGGTACAAAGCTCGCCTTGTGGCGTAAGGTTTCTCACAAACCTCCTGGAATTGATTACAAGGAGACATACTCTCCCGTAATGGACGTTATAACGTTTCGCTACTTAGTTAGCTTAGTAATTTCCGAAGGACTGGAAATGCAGCTCATGGATGTGGTTACTACATATCTCTATGGGGATCTAGATTCAGAGAGAGAGAGAGAGAGATATATATATATATATATATATATATATATATATAT
>BDJD01005667.1:82974-111549 GCA_002564525.1 Rosa multiflora
GTTTTTGTCCCACAGGGTTTTTATTGTTACTTGGCAAGGTTTTTAGTGAGGCAACAACTCATGCACCATTTATTCTTTGACTTGGCACAAGGAGGAGTGTTAAAGGAAAAACATATTGTGTGTCTTCGTCAAAGCAACTGACGGAGAGGGAATCAAGGAATCAGTGATTACCATCAATCAGCACAATTACGGAATCAATCAGTATTTAGTATCATCAATGTAATCGATATTTCTGTTGTAATTCTATCCCTATATAAAGGGACTATGAAATGAAATGAGTAGACCGATTCCAATCTCAATTTACTTTTACATTAATGATAAATTTAATATAATTTGAAGAGGAGAAGAGAGAATAAAATAAAACCTTCCAAAAATGTGATTCCTTATAATTTTAGAGTTTTTTTTTGTATGACAGAAAATAAATACAAGTAACTAAAGGACAAAACCTCTACTAATACCCCGCTCCCAGCTGATCCAAATAGAACGTTGGGGACACAGCAAGGGGTAAACATGAACCAAACAGAAGTAGTATGAGAACTATGAGCCATAGAAGCTAGATGATCTGCAACAAAATTCTGCTCGGCCTTTGGGCTTTGGGTCTCTCCTCTTTGAGCTACCTCATTGGGCCTCTATGTTGGGCTAGGGCTTTGCTCTTGGCCCAATCCTATGTTTTTAGCTTTTGTCTAATTACAATAAGTTCCCTTGTATTAGGAACCGAACGAGTGTCTTTGTTTTAGCTTGTCTATTTGCTATGTTTTTTCATAGCTTATAGGCTCGTTGTTATGCGAGCGATAAGTTCTAATATAGTTGGTCTATCCTATGTATCACTGTGGCTCCTACACGAAGTCTTGTCTGGCCATTGTTATGTGTCAGCGGATGGGTATGTAATGGCCTTCTTGGCATGCGCTATTATCAATGGAATTACCATTATTTCAAAAAAAAAAAAAATCAAAACATCATTAAAGTAAAAGTGTAGCCATTAAAGTAAAATAGTAAATATATATATTTGTGATTTATATTATAAAAAAATAAATTATATATATAAGTTAAATATATGTATATATTATTAGGGCGGGTTTGGGGATAGGGATCACAATACCATCCCCGCCCCATCCCCAATCTTAGATAGCGGGGATTGGGGATCCTCATCCCCATTCTCCATTTGTCCCCGAATTCTCCCCCCATTAGGGGCAGGTATCCAATGGAGCTCCGCCCCGCTGGGGATTTTTGCCATCCCTACTTCCATCCTGCAAGTTTCTTCTACACCTTAACAATAAGATCATTCATATTCAGAGGGTCCTTCCAACAAACAATATTCTGAAGTCCCAAGTATTTACCAATAGACCACTTCTGTTTAATTCCAAGACAATTAGAGATATCTCTCTTTATTGAGGCAGAAATATTATTAGAAAAATAAATAGTTGATTTATGATAATTTATTTACTGGCCTGAAGCTTAAAAAAAAAAACTTAAAGTATTAAGAATATTCTTAGCAGCTGAATGACTAGCCTTAGCAAAAATAAGGCAATCGTTGGCAAACATAAGGTTAGAAACTTTGAAACCATGTGAAGATGTTAAAATCCCAATCTAATTTCTAGAGCTAGTAGTAAGATGATTAAGAGTTCTTATGAAAGGTTTCATGGCAATAATAAATAAATAAGGAGAAAGAGGATCTCCTTGTCGAATACCTCGATTTGGTTTAAAGTCTCCTTGAGGATATCCATTAAGAAAAATAGAATAAGAGACAGTGTTTAAGCAAGCTAGTTTGAATTAAACGAATCCATTTATCCCGAAAACCAAAAGCCTTCAAACAAGCTAATATGTAATCCCAATTTAGGAAATCATAAGCCTTCTCAAGATCTATTTTAATGGCCATATAGCCTACCTTGCCTTTTTTCTTATTGAAAGATGAAAAGAGTTCATGCGCAATAAGTATACTGTCATGAATTGATTTCCCTGGCGCAAAAGCCCCTTGATTATTAGAAATACATTTTTCTAGCAAGGGTCGTAGTCTAGAAATCATAATTTTAGTAAGTACTGACCTCTTATAAGCAACATTACACAAACTAATAGGCCTGTAATGATTAACAGTTTCAGGATTCTCAGTCTTTGGGATAAGAACTATGTTAGTTCTATTAATCAGGAAAAGATCAATATTATGTGTGTATTAATCAGGAAAAGATCAATATTATGTGTGAAAAAATTTGACACAAGTTTGAACAAAGGT
The DNA here is from genome assembly GCA_002564525.1 of Rosa multiflora. NCBI lineage: Eukaryota > Viridiplantae > Streptophyta > Magnoliopsida > Rosales > Rosaceae > Rosa > Rosa multiflora. The sequence goes on from BDJD01005667.1 coordinate 85,202, forward strand.
TCTCTTCCCTGATTCCAATAGAAATGGTAGAAGACTGCATGTAGACCATCTGGTCCAAGTGCATTCAAGGGTCCAATACTTTGAACAACTTGATAAACTTCCTCCATTACAACAGGAGCCATTAGATTTCTATTATCTTGATCAGAGATGCAAGGATCAATAAAAGAAAGGAAATATGTCATTGCTTCTTTAGATGGACTAATAGAGGTAGTAAAACGTTTTTTAAAGGAACTAATGAGAATAGAAGCAATCTGATCTTGATTATTAGTCCAATTATCTATGTCATCTCTGATTCTTAAGATTTGATTCCTCTTCTTCTTAATGGTTGCCTGCATGTGAAATAAATTTTACTTTTATCCTCTAACTGAAGCCATTTAGTTTTGGCTCTCTGAGCCCAAAATAGTTCTTCTTCTTTAAAAAAGAGTAAGTGATATTCTTTACTAAACAAATCCTCATAATAAGAAGTATGAGCTTTTTTTTTTTTTTTGAGAAAAGAAAATAACCATTTAATCAACAAAGCTTACATATTGGGGGGACATGAACCAAAACCCCAAGAAACCGCGGTTACAGAGACCATCAGGCCAAAGGGCCCAAACTCTAACCACCAAACGCCTACTTCCAAGGCTACTTTGAGAATATAAACCTGAAAATTCCAGTAAAACCTCGTAATCAACTGCCAAGAAGATAGCGTCCTCTTCAACATCGTGTCCGAAGATGCTAGACCACGTGTAAAGAATTGCTTATCAGCAAATCAACAACAAAAGTAAACCAGAGTTGAACAAAATCGTCCTCGTCCTCGGGAATGACACCATTTACATGGCATAACACCTAGACCAATTCCTAACTCAAAAGGGTAGGAGACCAACCCTAGCTCAGAAGAGTAGATACTTATTAAATCTGACCAAACCAACAAAAAAAAAAATCCTAATTAAAACCAAACGACAAGAAGGCCCAAAGTCAGGGGCCTAGCCCATACACCACTTCCCCCATCAGCTATCAAGCACTGCAGACAACCATTCCCGCCGCCGGCAAACACCATCATCATCACCCCACTACCTCGCCACCTCCTGAAGAAGTATGAGCTTGACTTTGAATATATATAAAAAAAATTTATTCTCTCTTCACTTTCTCTAAAATATATATAGGTATAAAGAAGTCGTTGGAAAAAAAAAAAAAAAAAACATTCTAGTTTGAATGTATAGTGAGATGTTGGTTTATGAATAAGAATATGAATCAAGTACTTACCGCAAGTCGGTGTGTATTTTGGAAATGTTGGTAATTTGATACTTATACGTACTTTGAATGCATAAGTGCATGTGGTACCTTTATAATTGATCATGATGGTACTTGTTCCGAAACGAAAACAGTAACTAGAAAAAACACGAATTTAGTTATGGATACTACGATGATATATCGTAATCAGATCTAGGTTCACATTGAAAATAAATTCTTAGGGCTTGTCCGGTAAAGTTTTTAAAAATGATTTTTCAAAAACCGATTTTGAAAATAAAAACGAGAAAACAAGATTAGATTTTTGAGATCCGAAAATGTGTCCGGTAGCTTATTCCGAAAACAATTTTCAAAAACGAAGAAGATTGCGACTAGAGATGAGAGAGAGACCTGAGAAGAAGATAGCGACGTGAGAATATGGAAGAAGAGAGCACATTCTTTTTTTTCTTTGTTTTGGAAAATATATCTCCATGTTTTCTAAAATATGAGAATGAAAATGTGAAAACGTCTATTTGTCGTTTTCCTGTTTTACGAGTAAAATAAAAAATTATTTTCAAAAATTATTTTCTGCATTTTTGAAAACAGACCAACGAACGCATTTTCAAGCCATTTTCATTTTATAAAATGAAAAAGATGACTTGAAAACGTTACCGAACGCCACCTTAGTAACGCATTGAAGAATAGACCAAGAACTAAAAGACAATAAGAAAAGCACAAAAAAGAAAAAGGAACTTCTTCCTTTATGGGCCATTATTTTTAGGGATCTCTAGTTGCGTCTAGGTGGCTCTTTAAGCTTCATTTCATGCTTAATTTGCACGATTGCCATGGTCATGGGACTGATTCATTGCACAAATGAAAGCTTCGTCTAAAAGTTTTCTTTTTTTCTTTTCTTTTTGGCTAAAGAACTTCAAATGTGTTTTGTGCTCTTGTGGCCATAATTGATCTCGACGATCACAATAACACCGATAGTTTAAGAGATTATAGAAATTATACTTAACCATGAAGAAACTATCTAATCAAAGTTTCCATCCCCTTTTCAACATGTCATGTCTCCTTTTATTTTTATTTATTTATTTTGAATGTTAGATTTTAGACATAAGTACAAAAATATGATAATTACATGTGTGCGAAAATCACTTATGCCAATTAGCTTTATCGCGCTAATGCTGAACGCGAAAAGAAACGGAGTAGGAGATAAAATGATGAAGATTGAAGAAGAGGAACAAGAACAGATACTTACGAACACAGCTATGGAGGAGACTCTCAACCTCGACCTCAATCTCACTTGTGTACATAAATTAAGTGAAAGTTGTTTAAGGATATCATAATAAAAATAAGTAAATGATGAACAAATTAATTACTATTAGCCCTTGAGCTACAAGGTGAGTATATGTAGCTCCCATTAAATGCATGAAAGTTAAGTCGACAGTTCAAATGACCCCAGAACCTAATTGATCCCAGCAGCCATACTCTCCACCTTGCTCTAACATTCCCCTTCAAATCGAAACTGATTCTATCTCTCTTCAAAGAATTGTCCACTTGATCCACCTGCTCAGAACTCAATGGTATGGACGAGGACTCCACCACATAGTTAAAATCCACAGAACTATTCTTCCTCACCTCAAAAGGGTACGCCACCAACTTTGCTATGTTCATCCCTTGGAAGCTGAGAGTGAAGCTCGTGTCCGAGAAGCTTGCATGCACCTTGGTGTTGTCGTTCTCAGCCCTCACAACAATGGTGATTGCAGTGTCTAGCAGGCTCGTCGCGTCGCTTTCGAACTTGTCAAGGTGTGCTGTGGTGACCTTGATAAAGGGTACCCTGGGGTGCATGACCATGTAGCCCACGAAAACCACGATGCCCACAATGATCACAGCAATGGAGATGATGGTGCAGATGATGGCTGCAAGCCAAACCAAAGGGTGTGTGCCTCTCCGTGGACCATGGATTAGTTTTCTCGGCATTGAGGACTAAATCTAATACTGGTAACATAGGGCAAGAGTGGTTTCTGGGTATTTTGCCAGTTTTTATGATGGGAGTAAGTTATGAGTTTTGGGATGAGGCAGTATGGGAAAGAAACGAGGAAATAACATGAAGAGGTTCTTAGTTCTAATTGGTAGGGAAGGTTTTGGTATCTTCCTTTCCTAGTTCTAAAGCATTTGTGTGATTATTTCTTTAACATTTTATATAGCTAATTCTTATACTGTGTGTACCTTCCATATAGGTATCTTGCTCGTTACTTTATTCTACATGTAAAGTAATATACCAAACTTGCAGTACTACGTACCAATTGTTTCCTTTCTCCTGTGTAGCTGTATGTGCAAAACAAAAATCAAATTAAGGTGTGCAATCTAATATAACCAAGAATTAGATGCATTTACAGAAGTTGTCTGCACTTTTGTGTGCTCAATCGGGGATTATTTGTATATTGTCCCCATAAAGAATCAAGAACAAAAACTCCAAGAACCATTTTGCATTGGGGAATATAAATTGAGTTAATGACAAAAAAGGTACAAAAAGAAAATGAAAATAAGGATGAATTAGTTCACAAGCAAATTAAATAGTATACAGCAACAATTTGTAGCTGAGAAATTTTATACATACACCCCTATATACTTAATACACACCTCATAAATTTTTTTGTCCAAATTTTTTCCCCAAACTTCCTCTTATGCCCTCTTTATTTTACTTAATAGTTAATACACATTCCTTAAATCCATCATCTTCTTCCTTCTGCAGTTCTGCCAGATTGAACCCAAGCAAGCTGCTCCTCAATCTTGCACACTATTTCTCACGGTGTCACCTCTATGACTCATACCACCATCCTCCAAGTGAAATCAAATCGAAGGAAATTGGCAATCAAATGAAACTCAGCAAACAATCAATGGAGACAAAGTGAGAGAAGATTTTTTTTTTTTTTTAATATTAATTTCCCATTCAATTAACCTCCAAGATTTTCAATTAAGTATAATGAACCATGAGAAAGTTGAAATCACCAGGACGCTTGCAGACCGTAGACCACTTGGAGTCCTAAATATGTAGAGAAAATCAAAAGCTTAGGTGGCGTTCGGTAACGTTTTCAAGTCATCTTTTTCATTTTATAAAATGAAAATGGCTTGAAAATGCGTTCGTTGGTCTGTTTTCAAAAATGCAGAAAATAATTTTTGAAAATATTTTTTTATTTTACTCGTAAAACAGGAAAATGACAAATAGACGTTTTCACCTTTTCATTCTCATATTTTAGAAAACACGGAGATATATTTTCCAAAACAAAGAAAAAAAAGAACGTGCTCTCTTCTTCCATATTCTCACGTCACTATCTTCTTCTCAGGTCTCTCTCATCTTTATTCGCCATCTTCTCTCGTTTTTGAAAATTGTTTTCGGAATAAGCTACCGGACACATTTTCGGATCTCAAAAATCCAATCTTGTTTTCTCGTTTTTATTTTCAAAATCGATTTTTGAAAAATCATTTTTAAAAACGTTACCGGACAAGCCCTTAGTATTCAGATTAAATTTGTTACTTCAACCAATCAAATCCATGAAAAAAAAAACTTGAATAGAGTATGAGAAGTTTTTTGAGTGCATGGATAAATTAGTTGTGTTATTATTGAATGTAGGATCTTGGTCGTCCTAATCATCTCCAGTTCTAGGTCAAAGTTTTTTATTCAGATTGAATTTGTTACTTCAACCAATCAAATCCATGAAAAAAAAAAAACTTGAATAGAGTATGAGAAGTTTTTTGAATGCATGGATAAATTAGTTGTGTTATTATTGAATGTAGGATCTTGGTCGTCCTAATCATCTCCAGTTCTAGGTCAAAGTTTTTATTTTCTTTACTTTGTTTTTGTTTTTTTGTAGTTTTCTTTTTGTTCATCTTTATCAAAAGAGCAGTGCTAGGGATCCCAAATTATTATACCCAAATTGTATCCCAAATGACATGACAACTGCCTTGTAATCACTTGTGAGTTGTGACTAGATAATTTCCTATGTATATTTATGAAAATTAAGTCTTCAAGGAAAAAATTATTAGAAATAATAATGTGAATTAAATCTCTAATTGTCCAAACGAAGAAGATGAAGAACTAAATATGCCCTGCAATCAAATAATCAAATTCCCCACAATCCAATACTCAACCCTACAATCACAAGCCATCATCATCCATCTTTGATACAACGTACTCCTCAATTTGGATTGCATCCAATAGGAAGAGATAACATGAAAACCACATTTGGGATAATTAAATCTAAAAGGAGACTAATCTCACTGGGTATTGCAATGGTGAGACCTAGCTCTATGAATTCTTTAGAAAGAGAGATTTTCTTCTTTAGATTTCTTTGATGGTTTTCACTCACTTCAAGGAAATTTTAGTCTCCTTCTAAATCAAGTGGATTAATTACCTGGGAAGGTACCAGTAATGGTGGCTTTAGGTTTTCAAAACAATGTTTTTTATTTTTTAAGAAATTAATAATAATAATACAAACTAAAAGCAATTATTGAAGACAAGTGGAAATTACAAAGTGATGATATGTTAAAAACTTTCCCTTAGGTGAGCAGGCATTTTAGTTGCCATGTCATTTGGTATATAAGTTTGGTAAAAAAAATTTGAGATCTCTAGCATTAAAATCAAAAAGGGGTAAAAAAATTTTAAAAAAATGAGGGTGTGCATTAAGTAATTTGGTATATGTGTGAATAAAATTTCTCTTTATAGCTCTAGAACAAAGAAAATTTTAGAATACATTAACATATTGATACATCAAATGTAAATTAACTCCCTAAAACAACAGACCAACTCCTTATCATCGTAGATTAGCTCCAAATTAGAATAAGTCTATCAATTGATGAAGCCAATACATATACATATACATATATATATATATATATATATATATATATATATATATATATATATCGAGTTTGTTTACTTGATGTATACCGTAGACAAACTTTTAGAATAGATACGTTTATCCCCACAAGAGGGCAAAACTCATGGTTTTTAAAATTACACTAAATGATATGTTTTCAAATTTTAGAATACTATCCAAAAAAAAAAAAAATTTGGTATCATTATTGAGGGTATCGAGCAACAAGAGGACTTACAAGTGGGTGTCAGTTCACGATGCAAACACAAGTAAAGTTTCGTCGAGGAGTACAAATTATAATGCAAAGGACAAATACACACTAAGACGGTGAAACTTTTAAGGATCTAGTGGGAATCACTTTTGGAATTTCACACAGAATCAATCTTATGTTCCTTGAGTGAAAGACTAATTTTCTTTAAAACACTGGTAAATCTTTTACAAGAACGAGTTATGTTCACTTTGTTCATATTGTATATATTGGCAAAACTATTTCTTCTCCTTTCACTACTTGTATAATATTGATCATAATACTAAACTCTGGAGGCTCCACTACAAAGTTCTAACTACAACAAAATAACATACAAAATAGGATACACACATCTCTATCAATAAGAAATCTATATTTCATTCCCTTTCCAATGGCTTTTTACTCCGAAGACCAGCAAGTAACTTGATTGCCATTTCACTCACCACGGTTTAATCCAATAAAGTTGGTAAATGACTTTTCAGTCACTAAAATCCTCCCTACAAGGTCTGAGCAACCAAATCTAAAACTTCAACAGCCGAGTCATGTCTTAGAAGATCAAAGAATGAAATCCACCTAATGAAATATCACCACGCCAACCATCTCCAATAATGATGACGAGATTAAAAGCACCGATAACTCCAATCAACATGCCCTTTTTATCTCTGAGAATCACAGTATTGTGGAAATTCACATTGGCAAGGAGTTGTTCTGACCTGCAAAAGCATGAAGGTAGTTAGTATACCTTGATAAAATCAATTACTAGAAAGCATAGAAGAGACAATGGCCAAGCATGTGACTATCTTGAGGCACCAAGCAGTTGGTTCATAATGCAACTACTATGAACATAGGAGGAGGCTCAGAAAACAACTGAAGGACTGGAAGCACTATAATTCGCATATGCACGGCTGTTTTTCAGTGTACTCAATAGAAGCAAACAATTCAGTTGAAGCTCTGGAACCACAGATTCATCCACTCTTGCAGCAGTTTCAGTCATCTTAATTTCAATGAATCACTTGGCCCAGGAAATAGTTTCTGTACACCAAGCTACTGCTTTATCTCATAGCAGAACTTGCTGTGTACTAGGCACAGAAAAGGTTTGGCAGTAGATCTAGTGGTAGAGGGAATTTAGCCTCGTACCCAATACGAGAGTTCCACTCTCGTCCTTCTCAGAAGGACATAGGCCCTCTTTATTACCAAAAAAACTAGAAAAAGACAGAAGATTGATGTATACAACTTTTAAGTTATGTATGCTAACTTTGAGATTTCTAGTTAGTACAATGGGTTGGTTGCTACTGCATGTAAACACTGGCAAAGATAGGTGCCACTGTGTGTAATAGTGCCTCCTGTTATTGCAAAACTGCCGAACATTATCATAGTAGTCGGTAAAATCTAGTATGAGTAGTGTTGGAAGGAAGTTTTAATCATAGTACTATCTTTTGAATTACACATGTCTAGGATCATTTGGTTTCATATAGGAGACGCACTAATAAATCTGCTCCAGAGATTACCCTGAAAGTAGGGTAACTGAAACCTCAATCATATCATAATGTAGCCAACACACAAAAAAATGATTAACCACTATGCTTATTGTGATCAGAGGTTTAGGCTCAATGTCCCCCCCCCGTATTCAACAGTTTCATTAATCAAGGCTTGAGGGCAGCCGCACCAGCCCTTCTTTCAAAAATAATAATAATAAAAAAATAAATAAATCAGCTGTCTGTCTGTCTGTCTGAATTTAGGCACCCATAATGATCAACTACGTACCTAAATAAATCAGCCTCTATTAATGACAATCCCTTTCAAGCTGGAGACAAGATATTGAAAGACAAGATTGAAAACTCTCTATCTCTCTCAATTTAGGCACCCACACCCATAATGATCAACTACGTACCTAAATAAATCAGCCTCTATTAATGACAATCCCTTTCAAGCTGGAGACAAGTTATTGAAAACTCCCAATGTTCTAAAAATCAAATTTGAAATAATCCCAATGAGACAAAAAAAGATATGACTAGGATACCGACGCCACTTGAAGACATAAATCTGCTATCTTTACGATCCTGGAAATAAGCTAATTGAATCATTTGCACCAAACTTATTCCTCATGATCAACTATAAAGCTAAATGAACCAGCCTCCATGAACGACACTTCGCCTCAAGCTGGAGACTAGATGTCCAACTCTCATCATGTTGAAAATCTAACTCAAACACTCATGAGACAATATCTACACAAGATGAGAATTGACACAAGATCCGAGCAAGATAAAATGAAATATATGGCTAGGACACAGAAGTAGCCCATTTTTCTCCTCGCAGTTGGGAGCATAGTCTGTGATACCATGCTGGAAGAAAATTCGGTAATGGTGATTATGTCAAAATCAACAACCATGTAGGCTTCAACTTGATTACCAAACTAATCCCTAAACCCACAACTATGTTTTACATATCAGAATAATAGAGCATAGAAAGATAATAAGAGGATCTTGTTGAGAATCATAATCCTACAAAGAATCCATATACGATCATATTGAAGTCCTAATTCAATTAAATCAATTGGAAGGAGAGTCAGAAACATGATCAACTTCACCCTTTCAGTGAGATTTAATCAGCTAATGAACTTTTCAAGATTTCAAACCAGGCTCAGATTAATTAAACCGAATTACCTAGTTAAAAATTTTGCTTGTGTTTTTTCAGAAGAAAAAAAAATTCAAGCTTCTTGAATCATGTTCCAAACACCAAGAAATTACATGAGCAATTAGGATATCATACGTGACAGTGCAATGTTCTCAAGATACTGCATAAGTTGGTTTTTTTTTTTCTTTTTCCTGTAAATCATCTTTAAGGATGCATGTGTAGCATAACCATGATGACATCAAATAAGAATCTCCACATTGGCGGGCAAATATAAACAAACATCAAAAATATGCACCTTACGAAATGTGAAAGACACCCTCCTTGAGCCTCTTCTGATCACACTGTCTTTTACCTTGTCAATCTGTCAAACAAGTAGTATTGAACTGTTGGCATAACGGATACAGAATAACAATGCTCAATTAGTGCAAGAAAGAGTAGGTATGAGTGTAATTAATGTTGATGCCATGTATGACTAAACATGATTAACAGTTTCAACATATTCTTACAGCATGTAAAACAGTTTAGGCAATAAGTAGAACAAACTCAGGACACAACAAGTTGATGATTCATAAACCATGAAATATACCTTATGATGTGGAATGTAGTGATGCCAAGCATAGCGTGTCTCTCCAGATAATAGTAACAAAGACCGAGGGGGAAGATATATAGCCCTCCTTAAGAAATTTGAATTGTTTTCAGAATTTTCCATTTCGATATCAATGCTTGAGGAAGTTCTAGGTGGCTGGTCACCTTCAAAGTATCTTCTGAACTCCATGATGCAAGGCCCTGCTAACGAAAGGCTGAAAATTAATCCCTCAAAAGCAGAATGGGTATCAATATGTGGGGACAAGCCCACCCCAGGTGGATACTCATTAACCTGTAATAATAATATAACAATCTTTCTTCAGTCTTAAATGTATATCATGGATTCATGATCCAATAATTCATCATCTGTAGACATATAGTAACTAACAATGAATAGATAACAGCGATCTTGTTTTATCTCATCCTACTAATAGCAAGATCAGATACAATAAATCATCATCTAAAGACATATTGGTAAATAACATATTAGATAATAAGGATCTTGTTTTTTTTTTTGGATCAAATCAACAACTCAAGTACAGCAACTAGCCTATTGTGAGTCGAACTCACAACTTCCCACTTACAAGGATCTTGTTTTATCTCATTATATGAATCAACTAAAAAGTAAGATTTACATTCTCGATTGACAGAATTATTCAGAATAAAGCGTAGAGAAGCACAATTGCTCACCGTTAATTGGTCCAAAGCTATAGTTTCAACATCCTCGCGCTTCGGAAGCATAGATATTCTTTCAAGTATAGGGGGAACAAATGCTGGAAATGCACCTAAATTCTTCTTAGAATCAACATTCCTTGTCTGCCAAAGAAGTATGAAGATTGAATCATACAGAAGGCTTGGATAGTCATTCATACTCCTAATATAAGAGGATCATCCTATATGTGGTAACCCTTTAGAAATAGAAAAGTGACAGAAGGCTAACAAAATATTACAAAACGAACAAAAAAATAAAATGGGAAGAACCAAAGTTCACTTTGGCATTCCATTGTCACTTCTCTCCCTTCATAAGAGACAACTTGTTTCATAGTTTATGGGTTGATAATAGAGTTTGGAAATATTGAGAAACATCTGTTACCAGATCAAGAGTGCATAACCCCAAGCACATGATTAATTTCTGATCTTGTACTTGCAATAAAGTAAGAAATTTTTTTATGCAATGAACAGGATAAAATTTCTAAGTCTTCTTTATAGGCACAATGTCAGCAACATCCCAGGAAATATCTGACTTTCCACAAATGTCCCTAATCTTTCAACCAATTTCCAAGTTATTGCTCTATTTCATCCAAGATGGAGAAACTCATGGAAGTACAGAGTGAAGTAAAGAAATCCACAAGTCATCTTCACATGTACTATGTCACTGTATTGTCAAAATTTTGATACGTGTCACTAAGATTTTGCTCTGTTTCAAGTATGAATTCTCATGCAACCGCAGCCTAGATTATAGAATTCCATTTAAGTATTAGGAACAGCTTCCGCCCTCCCCAATATATGGGATGAGTACATGTTAATTGTAATGACTAGTTTTCAGATGTTATGTAACTAATTTAAATTGGTGTGATTCTGTCCCAACAAAATGCTTGTGTATATTCAGAATGTAGCTGATGACAAACTAATAAAAAGTCTGGAGTATTTGAATCCTACCTCATAACAAAATTCATAGCCATAATGCTGAACCCTTCTTTTGGCAAGATTTTTCCAAGGCCTTTCATCAACTGCTGCAAGGAGCTCCTAAAGAAACCAAAGTAAGATATACATAGATTCTGAATAACATATATAACTTAGTGAAACATATACAAGAAACAAATACCTCCTCTTCTTCAGCCGTGACAAAATCGTGGAATAAGTAAAGGCCAGGAATATTCAACTCAGAATCCAGTAAAGATACTTCCACAGAGTCATTGACTCGACCCTGAAAGACATGATACTTATAAACGTGAGAAGAAACTGAAGAACATACACTCACCACAGAACTCAATTCATCTATCCAAAATAAAGAAGTACCGACAAAAGTTTCCATATGAAGATTTATTGATTCTAGAAAAGATGAAATAAACAGCCTCCTACAAGTTTCAAAAAAACTTTAAACATCATTTCAAGCCAAAAGAAAATTATCCTGGAGCCAGAACCATTCTTCGAATAGACCTAGTAATCAATCCAATCACAACTTTCTGCATTGGCATGCAAATCATAGCATTAAAATTACAAACAATACGAAATGATTTCCATAGGATCAAAAACTATGTCCTACCGCCCTCAAGCAAAGAACACTACATTTCACTAAACACAATCCAATCATATCATAAAAAGAATCAAACTTTGATGAGCTAATCGAAAACCAAACTTGGCCTCAAGCAAAAAAAAAAAAAAAACACTACATTACACTAAACACACAATCCAATAGCACCATAGAAAGAACCAAACTTTGATGAAGTAATGGAAACCCAAACTCACCAGTGAAGTGGGTTGAAGAACAGAATAGCGAATGTGCAAGGTACGACCCCCGAGGTGAGCACAAGGGCGGCCATGCAACGCATTCAAGGCGTTCTGGGCAGAGGCCTCTTCAGCAAAGGAGACAACGACACGAGCACCGGTGTCGTCGGCGGCGTAGACGCCTTTGACTTGACCGAAGGCCCCAAACGCCGAAGCAATGGCGTCGTGGGAGAGTCCCACGGCGGGCCCGCAGTTGGCGACGAACAGGTTGGGGCTCAACTGCCCTTCTGCTGCTCCCTTCGGACGCCCAAATCTCGCCAAACCCATCAATGCTATCCTGCTACAATTTCCGCCCAATTTTGCTTTTTACTCTATATGTGTTTTTTGGGTAATTTATTCCTGTTTTTTACTGTCAAAGAAAAAAAAACACCCCTTATCCACCCCACAAGGCAAGCTACAAAGAGTCTTAGGTTCTTGACCATTCACCCATTTTGAGGCCAACAAATATCCGCTCTTACTCCACTAAAATATTTATGTGCTCACTTACCCTATTTAAATATAAAAATATAAAATTTGCCCTCCAAATAATTAAAAAATCATTGGAGACTTCGCCGGAATCCAGTCACCGGTTACCAACTGGAGGTTCTCAAAGAGGTCGCCCAAGACTTTTATTACCCCACAATAAATCCCAATAAAATTTTATTGCGGGATAATAAAATTGGGGCTGTAAAAAGTTTATTGGGGGTGATAAAAAGTTTAATGGGTTTTTTTTTTTTGGGGGGGGGGGGGGGGTAAATTGACATTTTTCCTTAATTAAATATAAATGCTATTTAATTTTCATTGAATAGCATTAATTTTCATCTTCTCCACCCAAATTTGTTTTTGTCTTTTTGCTCCTTCCTCACGATTAATTCTTTACTCAATTCTAGGCCTGGGATCGATTTGGCTCAGCTCGGGAACATGCCTATACCGATACCGATACCGATACCGAGTTTATAATCGGCTCGGTTCGGTTCGGGACGCCGGAATCACATTTGCAATACCGATTAGGCCCGAATCCGATCTGTTCGGTACCAATCAGTTCCAATCGGCCTGAACTGCTTTGAATAGCAAAATTTCCAGAAACCTGAAAAAATGCAGCTTATGAAGTTATGAGCACGAAAATGAAAAATGCAATGTAGTATGAACATTTATACGTAGTATTAACAAATCTATTAATACCAGTTGAAGAAACAACTAGACTAGAATGAGTACAATCAACATATCCACAAATCAGAAGGCTCCATCCTAAATCACTTCAAATTTAAAACTCATTTGGTCCCACAAGTCCACAACCACGCACTACCCACTGCCCAGCACGCCCACTGCTCCAGCCGAAAATTTCACTACTGAAACCTCACAGATCCAACCACTAATCAACCCCAAATTCAATCATCATGCTACAAAGTACAAAGCATGAACGAAAACAGAAAAATCTGAGAAAGTGAGAGAATTACGCGCAGTTTTCCCATCGATTCAGAGCAGGAGGCTTGAAGAATTGAGTTGAGTCAAATCGAGGCTCTTAAGTCTTAACTTCTTCACTCTTGAACTCTGATTTGGTCTCTGTGAGAGGACTGAGAGGAGTGACTGAGTGAGAGACTTCGATTTTTCGATGGAAAGGAGAGAGGAGTGAGAGCCTTCGATTCTTCGATGGAGGGCAGAGAGGAGTGAGAGCCTTCAAATTTGAATCTCCTATCTGGGCCTTCGATTCTTCAATGCAAGGCAGAGAGCCAAAAAGGAATTTAGGAATTTAGGGTTTGAAAGTTGAGAAATGAGAAGTTGAGAACGGTAGAATGCGAAATCACCGAAATGAATTGGGATTTGGGAGTTTAGGTCGACAAGTCGTGAAAAGATTAGAAAATCGAGTCGGGTCGGACAATACGGTATCTATTTGACCCATACCGATGCCGACCCGTTTACATACTATTCGGTACGGTACGCATCGGGACTATATGGAAATGGATTTGCAAACCGACCCGATCGGTATCTGGTCGGATCGGACGCTTTCGGTCTCGGTTTGTCGGTTTGGCATTCCCAGGCCTACTTAATTCACAAAACCATTAAATGTTAACTTTATCAAAATCTTTGCAGTACCATTTGTAAACCCCCACTCAATGAGGTTATCAGAAAGGATCATTACCTAAGTAAACCCACATTTTCAAGTCATTTAGCTACAAATTTTTACTAGTAAAATCATTATTAGCTAAACCAATTGTTAACCTTCTAAATAACGATTTATGGAGAAGGTTGTAGGTACGCCTTCTCGAAGCGCTTGTTTAAGGTATGGCTTCTTTCATTAATCAACGTATACCATGTTCTCAGTCATATTAAAGATCAGGGCATTTCATTATTCACCCAATTTCTAGAAAATTTAATGGAAAAAACTCACCTATGTTGTAGAGAAAGTGATTTTGAGAGGAATTTACTGTGTATACTCATTGATAATAGGGGCCTCTTTATATAGAGGATTACAATGCATAGAATCTCAATCATACAAGGAAAGTAATCGTACATTGAATAGGAATCTAGATCCTTCTAATTTAATCCTATTACCATTAGAGCAAGTAACCTAGAGTTTGGGCCAAACACAAATTAGGGTTTACTTGAACACTCCCCCTTGTGTTGCCCAAACGCAGTGCTTCTCTCGTTGCCTCGTTAAAAACCTTGCCTAGTCCAGTGGGACAAAAATAACCTCCATCGAAGGGGAAAAAGAGCACAACACACCCTTCACGATTCGAGACGAACATGTAGACATCTCCCCCTGATGTTTGTGCCTCCCCCTGATGACTACGATCATGGGAGTTCAGATAATTTCCGTAAGCCAATTCTTGCCACATGTTTCTCGAACGTGAATTTGGACAATGACTTAGTAAACAAGTTTGCCACATTGTCCTCAGATATAACCTGGTTTACTTTGATCTTGATGAGCTTCTGTTGTTGCTGATTGTATTTAGGCGATATGCGCTTGGTGTTGTCGCCTTTGATGTAGCCTTGCTTCATTTGTTCAATGCAAGCAGCATTATCCTCATAAATGCTTGTTGGCTCATCTGTGGTAGACTTCAGACCACAATTGCTTCGAACATGCATAACTATGGACCTAAGCCATATACATTCACGAACTGCTTCGTGAAGAGAAATAATCTCTGCGTGATTCGAAGAGGTAGCGACTAAGGTCTGCTTTGTAGACCTCCAAGATATCGCGGTCTTTCCCATGGTGAAAACATAACCAGTTTGGGAGCGAACTTGTGTGGGTCAGAAAGGTACCCAACATCAGCAAAACCTTCCAAAACACTTATATCGTTTTGGGATGGGGAGAGGGAACGCGGTCCACCATATGTGACGTCCCTGACACTAGATGGGTCCGAATCCATCTTCTCTCTGTAGGGATAGAACAAGCCAATATCGATCATACCACTTAGGTATCGAAAGATATCTTTAACACCAGTCCAATGGTGTCGTGTTGGCGCAGAGCTATATCTAGCTAGCAAGTTCACAGCGAATGAGATATCATGTCTTGTGCATTGTGCTAAGTACAATAATGCGCCTATTGCACTTAGATAGGGCACTTCTGCCTCTAGCACTTCTTCGTCATCATCTTTTGGACAGAATGGATCCTTCTTTGGATCAAGACTACGGACAACCATTGGGGTTCTTGAAGGCTTAATCTTTTCAGTGTTGAAACGCCTAAGCATCTTTTGGGTATAAGTTGATTGATGAATCAGGATACCATCTCTACGGTGCTCAAGTTCTAAACCGAGGCAAAACCGTGTTTTCCCAAGATCTTTCATCTCAAACTCGGATTTCAAGTGTTCAGCGGTTTCCCTTAACTCTTTAAGGGTGCCAATTATGTTCATGTCATCAACATAAACCGCTACTATTGCAAATCCAGAACTTGTCCTTTTTATGAACACCCATGGGCATAGTTCATTGTTGACATATCCTTTTCCAATCAAGTAGTCACTTAGATGGTTAGACCACAGTGAGCGTTTCAATCTAATTGTAAACGCTCTCCGTGGTTTGGAACCACTTGATTTGGGTAGTTGAATTCCATCTGGAACTTTCATGTATATTTCCATATCTAGATCCCTACATAGATACGCTGTAACCACATCCATAAGCTACATATTCAGTTTTTCAGAAACTACCAAACTGACAAAGTAGCGGAATGTTATGACATCCATTACGGGAGAATAGGTCTCCTCGTAGTCGATTCCAAGGCATTGTGAGAAACCTTGCACCACAAGGCGAGCTTTGTACCTTACAATCTCGTTTTTCTCATTACGCTTTCTAACGAATACCAATTTGTGACCAACTGGTTTGGTGTTGGGCGGTATTGGTACAACATTGCCAAATACCTTTCTTTTCGCTAGAGAATCAAGTTCTGCCTGGATCGCATCTTTCCATTTTGGCCAGTCAGCTCTACGTTGGCATTCATCAACGGAGCTTGGTTCGATGTCATCGGTCTCAATAATCTCACGCGCCACTGAATACGCGAATATATCATCA
Organism: Rosa multiflora; assembly: GCA_002564525.1. Lineage (NCBI taxonomy): Eukaryota > Viridiplantae > Streptophyta > Magnoliopsida > Rosales > Rosaceae > Rosa > Rosa multiflora. The sequence goes on from BDJD01005667.1 coordinate 101,750, forward strand.
ATGATGATGGAGTTTCTTTCCCACGTCCTATGTACACTAGTGTAATTAACAGAGATCACTAGGTTCTCAGAGATAGGTTCTGACATTGAGGCATCCCCCAATGATGTCTCTTGGACATAACCATAATCCAGAACATTCTCATGGGACGGATTTTGAGTATCGATGATCAAATGATTTGTTTGTGCCTCATTCGCTCTCTTTCTAGGGCGAGTATCCTTTGAACCAATCGGTCTGCCGCGCTACCTTGCTAGACCTGCAGCCATAAACGCCACATCATTGCCTTTCTGGGCAATGGCGCCATCTCCTGGTGTCACAAGAGTGGCATTATGTCAATTATTTGGGACATTAATCCTTGCAGGCACGTTTGCAGCAGGTATGTGAGATCTCATCACTTTGGAAACATCAGAAAATGCATCAGGCAGAGTGTCTGCTACGTTCTGGAGCTCGATTATTCTTCGCACTTCAAGTTCGGACTGTGCGGTACGGGGATCGAGATGAGACATAGTGGGGATAGACCACGACAATTCCTGTCGTTCCTGTTGAACATATGTGTTCTTATCTCCCCCTAACGATGGGAAGACTGTCTCATCAAAGTGACAATCCGCAAATCTAGCGGTAAAGAAATCGCCTTTCAAGGGTTCAAGGTAGTAGACGATGGTTGGAGATTCATATCCAACGTATATGCTCATTCGTCATTGTGGACCCATCTTAATATGATGTGGTGGCATAATAGGCACATAAATGGCACACCCAAAAATGCGTAAGTGCGAGATATCAGGCTCATACCCAGTCACTAGCTGTAACGCGGAGTAAGATTGGGTTGCAGTGGGTCGTAGACGAATTAGCGTCGTTGTATGCAATATTGCATATCCCTAACCAAACTTGGCCTCAAGCAAAAAAAAAAAAAACACTACATTTCACTAAACACAATCCAATAACACCATAGAAAGAATCAAACTTTGATGAAGTAATGGAAACCCAAACTCACCAGTGAAGTGGGTTGAAGAACAGAATAGTGAATGTGCAAGGTACAACCCCCGAGGTGAGCACAAAGGCGGCCATGCAACGCATTCAAGGCGTTCTGGGCAGAGGCCACTTCAGCAAAGGAGACAACGACACGAGCACCGGTGTCGGCGTAGAGGCCTTTGACTTGACCTAAGGCCCCAAACGCCGAAGCAATTGCGTTGTGGGCTAGTCCCACGGCGGGCCCACAGTTGGCTACGAACAGGTTGGAGCTCAACTACCCTTCTACTGCTCCCTTTGGACGCCCAAATCTCGCCAAACCCATCAATGCTATGCTGCTACAATTTCCGCCCAATTTTACTTTTTACTCTCTATATGTGTCAAAGAAAAAAAAACATCCCTTATCCACGGATCCACCCCACAAGGCAACAACAGCAAGCTACAAAGAATCTTAGGTTCTTGACCATTCACCCAATTTGAGCCCAACAAATATCCGCTCTTACTCCACTAAAATATTTAGGGGCCGTGACCACTTACCCGATTTTAGGCTAAAAATTGTACACTTACTCCACTAAGAGTTTTTTAACCCCATTTACCCAATCTAACATTCATTGACAGTTTTGCCCCTATTTTATTTAATAAATTACATCTCTCTCTCTCAGACTCCCTCTCTCTTAGACTCTCTCTTCGATCTATTTTCTCTCTCCTCCCCCCTCATCGATCTCTCCCTCCCACCTCCGGCCGGCGATATGTTGACCACAGACCCGATCTCTCTCTCTCTCTCTCTCTCTCTCTCTCTCTCTCTACTCAGACTACACCGGATGGCTGCAGAAGCTGCCGCTGTGGGGGAAGAAGATGGACACCGTCACCATGCTCGTGGCGGCGCACCGCTATGTTAGATTCCTCCAGCCTCAGGTCGCCGGCGTCCGTGCCATGCCCATCGTCACCTCCAGCTCCGTGCCCGTCTTGAAACAGTTGCGAGACGAGAGGACACGCCTATCTACGCAACCTCCACTTCGCCGGTCTCTGATTTCACGGCTGCCTCCAGCTCCTTGAATGCCTCTACAATTTTCCTCAGCGGCTTATCGTTCGCCATTGCAAACTTTCTCTCTCTTCTCTCTCTCTCTTCTTCTTCTTCTTCTTCTTATGTGAAATTCTCTCCCAAAAAATTTTTTATTGAGTAGTTATACATGTCTATTGCGGGGCAATAATATGATTATTGGGAGGCAATAATATGAGTATTGGGGGGCAATAATATAAATATAAATTGATCAATTGTGCTTGTAGTGTATTCATTTTGGTTTTGGGAGTTTATACAATTCACTGGACGGCAATAATATGATTTTGGGAGGCAATAATATGAGTATTGGGGGGCAATAATATAAATATAAATTGATCAATTGTGCTTGTAGTGTATTCATTTTGGTTTTGGGAGTTTATATAATTCACTGGACGACAATAATATGATTTTGGGAGGCAATAATATGATTATTGGGAGGCCATAATATGAGTATTGGGGGGCAATAATATGATTACTAGGGTGCAATAATATAGTTACTGAGTATTAATAAATTCAGAAGTCAGAATCCGGTCACCAGTCTGGTAGTCGGATTCAGGATTCCGGTCATTGGTTGCATGATTCTGGTGACTGGTCGCCTGATTCCTGTCATCAGTAGCCGGAGACCGCGGCCTGCCATTGGTCACCGAAGCACAGCAAGGTGGAGGGATGACTTCTCTCTCTAAGTGAGAAAGAAGGAGAGGGCAAAAAAGTCTCAAAAATAAATAAAAAGAATGAAAAAAAGAATTAATTGTTAAAGGAAAAACACATTATATGCCTTCGTCAAAGTGATTGATGGAGAGGGAATCAAGTAATTAGCAATCACCACCAATCAGCATGGATCAAGGACCAATCAGTAGTTAATGTCATCATTGTAATTAATATTTCCGTTGTAATCCTATCCATATATAAAGGGACTATGAAATGAAATGAGTAGATCAATTCTAATCTCAATTTTACTTTTACACGTTATCAGCACGCTCAAAGCCAATAGCCAAAGAAAAAAAACTATAATTTTCTAGTTTTTTTTTTTCTTTCTGTCGAAAAAAAAAACCCCAACAAAAAACCCTAGAAGAAAAAGTTTTTCTTCTTTTCTGCCGCCAATTCAACCAAAAAAAAAAACAAAAACAAAAAATCTCTTCCCAGCAGCAGATCAACCACGTCCAAGACCGGCCTTACCTCTTCTCAACCTCTTCCTTTTGCTGCCAGACCACCTGCACCCGCCTGCAGCCCGCCCATCCCCTCGCAGCAGCACCACAGTAACAACAAGCACACCTGCGCGCGCTCTAGCCTTCATTAGCCCTGCGCATCACCGCCTTCGATCCGATCCAGCGCTGGGCAGATCCCATCGTTGTTGCTCCTCATCCCCGCCTCAGCCCCGCGCGGCCCACTCGCCTGCAGTAGCTGCACAGCCCACTCACCCAACGCACACAGCGCCCCCCATCCATCGCTGCTGCAACAGCCCACCAGGCCGGCCTGCGCAGCCTAACCGGTCCTCCTGCGCAGCCCAACCGGTCCGCCTGCCCACCACCGAAGCCCAGCCACTTGAACGCCGGCGGCCAGATCTCTAGCAAGAGACTCAAAAGACGAGAAAAAAAACCCAAAGGAAGAAGAAGACGCAGAAGAAGAAGGGGGAGAGAGAGAGAAAAAAAAAAAAAAACAAAAGGAAAAAGAAACAGGCCTTCCGGCCCAGAGACTTGGATGCAAGGAAAGATCCATTTTCGTCAAAAGAATGAAAAAAGAATTAATTGTTAAAGGAAAAACACATTATGTGCCTTCATCAAAGTGATTGACGGAGAGGGAATCACCACCAATCAGCATGGATCAAGGACCAATCAGTAGTTAATGTCATCATTGTAATTAATATTTCCGTTGTAATCCTATCCCTATATAAAGGGACTATGAAATGAAATGAGTAGACCAATTCCAATCTCAATTTTACTTTTACATTAATTGGGTATTAGGGAAATAATCCCTTAGAGTGTTTTGGGTAAATGGGGTTAAAAAACAGTTTGTGGAGCAAATTGGCAATTTTTAAGCTGAAATTGGGTAAATGATCATTTCCCCAAATATTTATGTGCTCACTTACCCCATTTAAATATAAAAAGATAAAGTTTGCCCTCCAAATAATTAAAAAATCTTTGGAGACTTCGCCGGAATCCAGTCACCGGTTACCAACTGGAGGTTCTCAAAGAGGTCGCCCAAGACTTTTATTACCCCTCAATAAATCCCAATAAATTTTTATTGCGGGGTAATAAAATTGGGGCGGTAAAAATTTAATTGGGGGTAATAAAAAGTTTAATGGGTATTTTTTTTTGGAGGGGGGGGGGGGAATAAAACTGGACACGAGACTCCTGTCACCGATCACCAGATTCCCGCGGTGTATGACCAGATTCCAGTGGCCAGCGAAGTCTCTCTCTAAGTGACTAAGGGAGAGAGGGCAAAATTGTCCCAAAAAATAATAAAAAATAACTTAATTTGGTATTGGGGCAAAAATTATGTAATTTATTGGGTAAGTAAGCAATCCTATAAGAAGTTTGGACAAATTGGGTTAATGTAGCTCAAATTTGGGTAAATTGACATTTTTCCTTAATTAAATATAAATGCTATTTAATTTTCATTGAATAGCATTAATTTTCATCTTCTCCACCCAAATTTGTTTTTGTCTTTTTGCTCCTTCCTTACGATTAATTCTTTACTCAATTCACAAAACCATTAAATGTTAACTTTATCAAAATCTTTGCAGTACCATTTGTAAACCCCAACTCAATGAGGTTATCAGAAAGGATCATTACCTAAGTAAACCCACATTTTCAAGTCATTTAGCTACAAATTTTTACTAGTAAAATCATTATTAGCTAAACCAATTGTTAACCTTCTAAATAATGATTTATGGAGAAGGTTGTAGCTACGCCTTCTCGAAGCGCTTGTGTAAGGTATGGCTTCTTTCATTAATCAACGTACACCATGTTCTCAGGCATATTAAAGATCAGGGCATTTCATTATTATACATCCAATTTCTAGAAAATTTAATGGAAAAAACTCACCTATTATTTCTTTCCAATCTACACCCAATTATTGTCAAATAGGATAAAATATTAGATTTCATTTTTCAAAGAATTACACAAATTGCCATAATTTAAATCTGACAAACATAAGTCAACTAGCAAAATTAACGTCATCTTTAAATACCTTAATTGTAGATCTTTTTTATTGGTCCCATTATTATTGCAATTTTCATTAAATTCATCATGATTGCTATAATTATGGATCTTTTTTTACATAATTTTCTGAATTCAAAAGTTATATAGATTTAAGTGAATGTGATATTTACTTTTTGATAATTTAAACTTTCTATTTTAAAAGTAAATTTCTGTTTTACTTGCAACCTAACCTAAAAGTAGAAGTTTAAAGTTTTTAACCCAACTAATAGATTGTATTTTTTTTTAATTACAACATAAAGGTTAGACATTTAGACAGGTATGTTTAGCTAACTTGATTTCTAAAAATTTTCATATCAACCTACTTATTAGAATCAAGTTGATGTTAAAATCTTTCTTAGGTACTCTATCATTGCGAGTTGACCATGTTTATTAGGTTGAAAGTCTCTATATTATACCTATATAATAAGCTAGGTACGTCTATTTCTATGTACCACTGTGGGTACTACCACTACCTTCTTGTCTGTCTGTAGAATAGCAGCAGAAGGGTATTTAACGGCCTATTCTGGTTTTAGATGAATATATTGCCACCCGCCCTTTGAGTTTGGATTTGATTCAAAAATAATAATATAATAAGCTAGGTACCTAATCATCAAAACACCTTTTCTAGTTAATTTGATTTCAAGTATGTATCTTATATATAAGAGGTTTTTTTTTGTTTTTTTTTTGTATGACACGAACAGCTCTATATTAATTTTTTTTTTTTTTTGTATCATACCTCTTTATTAGGTTTTCTACTATATTATACCTATGATTGTAGAAGATACGATCTTTTTTTAGCTTAAAGGTTTATGGTATTCAAACCTCACTTTCATCTAATTATGTAGTAGGTAAATTAGAAATGTAGTAGTTGAGAGTAAAAAGCTATCATGAGATTAATATGACAATATACCTAAAAAGAAGAAGAAAGTAATCCAAGAACAAGATACATACCTTACAATTAGAAATCTTTCGAGGATATAGAGAGGCACCAAATGTGAGTCTAGGAGTGAAAACACAATAACAAAAGCTTTTTTCCCATTTCTTGACCCCATCTTGAATCCTTTTCTTTTCTTTAAGAACATTTCTTTAGTTGTTCTTCATAGACACAAGCAAGAAGTATCATACCTGCTTGCCCCTCGCCCTTTCTTTCAAGCAAGTAAAACATTTTCTCCCAGTGATTGAATCAAAATCTCTTTCCATATTTTGAAACAATAATTGACCTCATCAAGGAAAAGAAAATTGAAAATCTATTCGAAAAGAAAATACCTACATATAAGGAAAACAAGAATTGAAATTTGTGCTAGAAATGAACTACTATTGTAATGAGCATATATAGAAATATATACTCAAGTCAATAATCAAAATATAAGGTAAGGAAGAAATTAAGGACGTAATTGATTATGATAAAGTCAAAATGAATTGATTTTTTAGCTTAATATTTCAAATTCAAATGGATGATAAGATTAAGCAAGATACTTAATTTAACTCTCCATAATCAGAAGGGCATATTAGATATATCAAAGAATAAGAAAAACTATTAATTATAGACATATACTGGAAGGTTTTATGAAGAATATCATGTCGATATATTAATCTCAGGCCAAAAGGGACCATTACATATCCTCCATCTACCATCTATGGATAGATAAAGAGTTTGTGGCACAACCACAGCAATACATAGATTAGGTCCGCTCATTTGACGGTACTCATGCTCACTTATTCAAGAGAGCCTATAAACTATGTTACTAAAGACAAGTAAATAGGCAACCTTCAAAAGAACATAAATAAACTAAATTCACTCCTTGCCATTAGCACTAGGGCTTGGAGGTTTGCTAGGGATTAACACACTTAGCACTTCTTCAGTAGAGACTTTTTTATTCTTGGGAGGATTCTTGTTCTTTGATCCCAACGGCCTTCCTTTCTTCTTTTTGATCGGCAGTGAGTCCTCTTTGAGGATTAGGCTTTCCTTAGGAATTAGAACTCCCTTTGGAGCCTCAATCAAACCGAGAGAATTTTGTGTGGAATTCAGGCACTTTCAGCTTCTTTTGGAGCATGGATGGACTAGTAACAAGCTCACCTTCCTTGAACAACAATTTTAGTTTCTTTGGAAAAGTGTAAGAGGTAGCAGGGCGACTCTGTTTGCTTGTTTGTTGTTCAGCAGTAACTGGGACTAAAGCTAAAGTACTATCTGGCTGCCTGAGATCCTCTTGTCGAATCATAATAGGTTTACGCTGCTTGTGAGAAGTAGGAGTGCCAGAGAGATTGCGTGCAATGAGAGGCAGAATAGGTGCTTGCAAACCTTGAAAGCGGAATGCTCCATTTTGAAAACGCAGGTTAGTGAAACCGGGAAATGAGAGGCAATAGCAAGCCGAGTTGGCTCTTCCACTATGACCTGTTCCACCAGTCCCTGTGCTGCAGAATTAGGGCAGGAACCCTGTCCATGAACAATAAGATTATAGTCTTTGCATTTACCAATCAAATTCTCAAAAACATACATGATCTCTTTGACCACCCCAGCAATGATCTTTGGGGAGATATCATGGGCTACATGAACCCTAATTTTACCCATGTTGCCAAAAAGCTTTTGATCAAGCTCCAGAAACTTTCTTGCCAGCGATGCCACATTCATAACAATACCTCTTTCTTCCAACGCAGGAGGGATGCCCAAGATGCCAACCCAGAAAAATAGTGTTTTCATGGAGATGGTTAGAGGATCCTCCATTCCATCATATTCCTGCAAGAGGACTGGAGCCCGGTTGAATTACCAAGGACCTCCCCGAAGTACCTTATTACGGTCTCGCTTCAAGTCGAAAGTGAAGACAAAACAATTCTAGGTTCTGTCTTGGACCCGAAATCCTCCATCAAGAACCCATACACGTCTGAAGTGACATTGCAAATCTAGAGTTCCAAACTGCTTCTTGGTCAAGGGATTTGCCAAGAGGTAAGCCTAAGAGGGACGTCAACTTCCGGCACCGTTCAAGTGTGAGATATCAATCACATCCGTACTTGCAAGAGCGAGGGAGGTGGCGAAGCTAGCCGTAACCACATCAATGGAGAACATGGTGCAGTTGGGTAATAGATTGAGCGCGAGGCACCGATCTTAGGGTGAGGGTTTTCGGGGAGCAGCGAGGACGACACTCTTAGGGTTTTTGATTAAAAGCAAGATGTCTTATTTGCTATTTGCTACTGCCTATCCTCTATCAATTGTATAATTTGAAATTTTCCTCTATATGGAAGGTTTGCTTATGTAGAATGAGTGTAAATTGAAAGAAAAATATCTATGGGTTTTTCTCAATAGAAGCTTATATTTTTGGGTTTATATCTAATTTTCTCATTAAACCCTAAACCCTAAAGTCATGCCTACTACCAACCAGTCTCTCATCCAATCACCAGAGTCATGGTCTATAAGGTCCGCCACTTTCAGCTCTTCAAGGCCTTCATCCACTCCTAAATATGGTTTAAAAGTATAAGGTTTTGGGAGCCAGGGGTCATACCATACAGAGATATCTGATTTAAGCAGTTCCACGTAGGGGTGGGTTCGGTTCCGATCGGTTCGGTTTTGGGCCTAAACCGAAAACCGAACCGAAGTTAGACTCGGTTCGGTTCGGTTCGGTTTTGCGTTTTTGCCCCATTTTAAAAATATTTGTATTTCATTGTCAACACTCATCTTCTCTCTCACACACCCGATTTGAAAGCTACCCAAATTCATTAACACAGGAGTCAATATGTTTGCAAGACCTCTTGTACACAGTATATAAATCTATTTGCAATATATTAAAAGCATAAAAGAAAGAGGATTAGCTTCATCAATTGGTGTAGATTTGATATACGGAGTTCTTAGTCTCCATACTAATTGAACAAATTCAGGCAAACAAAACTCTCTGTGGTAACTGGTAATATATCTATCAATTGGTATCAAAATGATAATTAATATTCATGTATCAATTGGTATCAATTGGTATCAAAATGATAATTAATATTCATGAGGATTTCAATAAGCAAGAGTGCAGGGTGTCAATTCCAATAAGCAACAGCACAATCATATATGCAAGATTGCAGGGGGAGTAAAATCATATATGCATGGTGGGGAGGTGCCGCTGGTATTAATCCATAATAAATTGGGAGAAGTTGGATGTACCCAGCGATTTTTTTTTCTTTTTTATTTATTTAATTAACTAAGGGTAAAATAGGAAATTAAATTTTTGCTGGGTTTACTTAGACAGTTAGACATTTGCTGGGTACATTTAGTAAGACCCTTATCTTTTGGTACACACTTTATCCCAAACTAACCAATGGATTTTCCGACCTTTGTCAGAGTCTCCCCACCAAAATTCAGCCATGCAACGATGCATTTCTTGACAAAGGTATTTAGGAAGCTCGAAACAACTCATCATATTTGTTGGTAATGATTGTACCACAGACTTAATCATCACCTCTTTACGGCCAAGCTTAGTGTCTTATCTTTCCAATTCTTCATCTTATCTCTAGTCTTCTCCAAACTGGAATGCTTCTGTTTTCCAGTAGCTCACCTCAGTGGGAAGCCCCAAGTACTTGTCATATTTGTCGACTCTGTTAAC
>BDJD01005668.1:0-15537 GCA_002564525.1 Rosa multiflora
TATTTACAAATTCTATACAAAAGAAACAAGCAATCAAAAATGGGAAATTCAGAATTAAAATAATAAAAAATTAAAAAAAAAAGGTAAAAACACATATACAAAGGTGGAACACAATGAACAAAAGTCAAAACCACATCCATATGAATGAAATCCAATCACAAATCTTATAGTTGATCTTTTATGTTATGAGAAAGAAGTTTACCATGTGAAATGTTAAAAGCAAACGATTTTCCATATTTTATTTTCCTTGATAATTAATCTAAGTGAAAGCACCCAAATTAATCCTATTGAACATGCAATTATAGTATAAAAAGTTAGCTACTCAAAACATATTCAATGCATGAAGAACAAAGAAAGGATGTCAACTTAAGTGCACAACCTAGTATGAAAAGGTTCATCTATTTGCAATCCTCCTCAATTGGTTTCGACTTTTGTCCAAAGCCTTTACTACTTTCGCTTTAGGGTTACAAAACTATTAGGTGAATTGTTAACCTAAATCTAGCACCAATTACATTCAAATCCTAACTGTTTCGAACCAATCAAGATTAACACATAAAAGATTTCAATCATGCAAAATCAATTGAGCAAACTCACAAAAGCGACATAGATAACATAACTATAGAAATCAAAACTTATTCAAATCATAAAGACGGGTTTTAAACTTTGCCCTTAACGTATTTGTTAATTCATGGTTCATACGAAATCAAACAAAGAAAACCAAAATAGGTTACAAGGAATAAGATGGAATTACACCGTGAATGGAATGAATGATGAAGAGCTTGAAACGTTGATCTTGAATCTTGAAAGCAAGGCTTCAATATCACGGCACAAGGTGGAAGGATGGTGACTAGGGAGGCTTACAGCTTCTTCTTCGTCTCCTCTTTGCTTGAAGACACTAAACTTTGAAGACTAGAGAATAGAGAAAATTTTTTGCGTTGAGAAAAGGATGAAATAATTAATAAATGAGGCTTGCAGGGTGCATCTATATATAGGAGATGTCTAGGGCTTCTGGATCCTTCTTTTAATTTCTAAGAATTATCTGATTGATCCACACAGCATTAGCTAATCAAATAATTCCGTGTCATCATTCCTGTGTCATCCAGCCAATGAGAAGCCTTCAAAATAACACCTTGATTTTAGGGAGATTATTTGTGCATAATTAACATGAATATTTTCTTATTTTATCCCCTAAAATTCGTCCAAAATGGGTGTGAGCAACAAGCAACATATCTGGACTTGTTTCCATCCTTTCTGCATGTTATAATCTCTTAAAACTCTCCAAGGATGATGCCAAACTCTTTTGAAAACTCTTCTCAATAAACCTTACAATTGGAAAAGTTGGTAGCGTAAGCTTGTAACTAACCAAGGCGTCGAATTGATTGTCCATATGAGTGAACAAGTGCGATGGCCTTGATTTGTTCACTTCACATGTGCTAAACAAACCTTCGGATTAGTAGGAGGACCTCATCCCTAAATAAGAATTAGTAATTCACAAATAAGTTTACAAAAATGTTCACCTGGTCAGTTATTGACCAAGAAAATAATGCTCAACCACCCTTGGATGTAAATCCAATGGCAGAGAGAATTATTATTAAGTTTAGGTGTTTTGTTTTCCACCCTTGAATGTAAATCTAAAGGTTATTGAGTATAAATTCTTTGGTCAGCAACTGACCAGGTGAACACTAGTGTAAGTTTACATACAGGAAACTTACTATTAATCATCAAACCTTACAATACCCTCAGGTCCTAGGGACCTGTGTCATCCTCACATTAAAACTTCATGATCTTTACCTTTCCAGACCTCGTAATAATTTTCAATGCAATCTGATAATTGAGATCGGATATAACATACACAGAGCTTCAACAAAGCGGATAGTTTTATTGCATATTACTCGAGTCATATTTAGAAGAACTACAACCTCTTTCATATTCTGATTTCTGATATACAGCTAAACAATAAGCAAAGTTAATGAACATCAAGAGCTTGAGGTATATAAGGAGAGAGAGAAAAAAAACCAACATTTCCACAGAAAATCGTCAACCATCTCTCTAGGATAGATGTAGAAGTAGATTGAGCAATGCCCGTGTGGGCTTTCTTTATTTATGTTCCTTCAATCTACTCCGGGGTCTACTTCTACCTTGAGGCAGAACTCTGGCATCAAGAACGGTCAGCTTGGAGAGCACAAAACTACATTATCTCAACCACTGCCCGACCAACAATTTTTCCCTGGTTGAGATCCTGGAATGCAGTGTCAGACTCCTCGAATTTGTATTTTCTTGAAACAGCACTGGTGAGATCAAATATACCACTTTCTGCTAGTCTAACTATCTTTGGAAGATCCTGCCTTGCCCTTCCTCCGTATGATCCAATTATTTTTATCTGCTCCACAGGATCATTATCACAAGAGTTAGGTGTTAGTAATTCTCAACAACTTGAGCTTGGTTTAGCTCTTCTTAAAAGGATAGAAAACAAGCATGAGAGCAGCTGGATTGAAGTCCGCAATGGAATTTGAATCCAATGTTGCAGTGTTTTAGATGCAAGCTAATAAATCTTTTACAATCAAAGGAACAAATATATATATATATATATATATATATATATATATATATATATATATATCCATGTAGCAAGGATATGATATAGCTCTCGAATCACTTTTACTGTATATTCCAATGACTTGCACGTGTTTGGCAACTATTCTTGTTTTGATAAGATGCCAACAAGGACCAACTAATGTCTAAATCTTTAATTGAACATAGATGACAGTAATTGATCAGAGGTAAGAAATAACAAATGAAGAAGGAAGAAAAAAGGTTTGAACCAAAGCAAAGTAAGAGCAGAGAGCAAACATAATGGCACAATGCCTTACATATTGCTGGAATCATAACAGAAGAGGAGGAAACAACATTAGGCCATATATAAACATTAAGCTGCAAAACTTTATGCACGTTAAGGATTGTACTTTGTAGTACTGGTAAGAAACATTAATGGACCTTAAGGCAAGACTTAAATGGATTTTGAAAGACCAAGCATGCGACTAGACTACTAGTAGTTACTGCATAAGTTCTTGTAATTATTACCCCCAGCTTTATTGATTTCTTTCAACTCCCATAATGATAGCACAAGTACGCCCAAGTACTACTGCTTAATACATACTGATATGGTATAATAAACGTTATACCATGTTGCAACTACTGAGAATCAATTTTCACCAAGATAGATGATTGATCATACTCACCTTTCTACGAACAAGACGGTTAATATCTACTTCTCCAATTGCTCCGGCTGCTGTAAGCCCGATGAAGACAGCTTTTCCTCCATCTCTCACACTTTGCGTGCATTGCAAAAAGGTCTGTGGTTTTCCCAGGGCTTCCACAGCAACGTCCACACCTTTCCCACCAGTTATTTCCTGTCCGCAACAAGTGAAAAAGAATAAGAAAAATAGCAAATGAACAACATAAGAACAAAAAAAGTTTGTGTTTGTATGCATGTCTACCTATTTGCTGTGATAGAAGTTAGACCAAAGAAAAAGGTCTTGCTCCAATCTTAAACATTAGCTTCATCTCTTTATTCTCAGAAACACTATAGGTAGCAATGTTCTTTAGAAGAAGAAATATTTTTCTTTACAAATCCAAGTGCTTCCTGCATCTTCACTTGGAGCGTTCTTGAGGAAGAACCTACTTCTCCAGGAAGGACTACAAGTGGTTCTATAGCCCTAAAAGCACCTTTGAACTTTAATGCTAAACGCTATGTAAATCACTTTATAATTTTAATTCTATACCCTTGTGTTGAGAAGAAGAAAAATCAACCATGATATGTTCATTGTTTACTAGTCAATGATTTAACAGATCACAGTTCATAGAATCCAATTTTTCATGCAATATGAATAAAATATTAGGATATCCATCTACCACAGCCGCAGGTAATAGTAAATGCCTGAAGATATTATTGAATGATTTAGCAGATCACAGTTCTCTTATTTTATTTTATTTTATCTTATTTTAAAGGAAACATTTTTTTATTAACAAAACAAAAAGAATAATACAAAGAAGCGGACAAGAAGTCCAAAGAAAACACAAAGGAAGACGGTTAGAGCATTAGAATAGACAGCTCAACTGACTTTAGAATAGCAAGCAGATCACAGTTCATAGAATCACATTTCAATGTAATATGCATAAGGTAGTAGGATATCCTCTTTTCCTACCACAGCCACAGGTAATACTAAATGCCTGAAGATATTAGAGGAGGAAACTATCTAATATGCATAACATTGCGTCAGTAATCTCATGGATTTAACAAAATATTCATATTTGCAATTGCAAGTAAACTCAACACTTCCAGCCATTCCATAAGTCTTTTGTACTGATTTTTTTTCCTTTCTTTCTCTTGTCTAAAACAAACAAAAAGAAGATACTTTTATGCTCCATGTAAGGTAGGAGAAATAAGTAAAAAGAAGAGATTGTTAACTCCATGAGTAGTTTATTTAGTTCGTCGAACGGTGTACTTGAAACACAAAATCAAACCTTTTGACAAACTAAAGAAATTGTCCATATTGGAATTAGCACAAAATCACATTGAGCAAGTAGTGTATTAAATTCACGTACTGGGTCATACCAATAATTTTTCAACAGCATCTTCTTTAGCCGCATTTATAACATGAGTAGCACCAAATATCTTAGCTTTCTGCAGTTTGTCGTCTTGAATATCGACTGCAATAATGTCGGAGGCACCAAATGCTCTGGCTATCTGCAGACAGCTGTAGGAAGTGACATTGTATTTAATGAGCAGAAGTAAAAGCACCACCAAAAGTTAAACCCACCCAAAATTGTACAAAATGCCTGCAATAATGCCTGGATGCTGAGTACAAAATTGTACAAGTTTACCTGGATCCAACACCCCCAGTTCCAATAATAGCAACTGAATCCCCAGGACGAACCTCAGCCGCATGTGCCATAGCACCATAAGCAGTAAATACTGCACAGCCTAAAATGGCAGACTCTGTATATGGCAATGACTTCGGTAAAATAGCCAATCCATTTGCTGGTACAACACAGTACTCAGCAAGGCCTCCCATACTATACATGTATACAGGTTTTCCTGCAACACAGAACAGCTTTTATTAGTCAAACAATAATATGCATCCTTCCACAGTATCTAAAACAACCTTACCAATGATGAAAAGTGAAAACTCATCCAAGGAGGATGAGAGTAGAAACAGATTACATGTGACATAAAGAGATGGCAATCAAGATCAGACATGATTTTACCTGAAAGAACCTTACTAGACTCTTTTCATTCAACTTGTTCTTTATTTTGCCTAGTGCCTAACGGCTACATTCTTTCAATTATTCAACCACTAAGTGCACAAATAGACAACCACTTCTCTATTTTTTCATCACACCAAAGAAAACTTGTATTACATTAGTTACATACAGGAAACAAAATTGACCAGTTACACGGAGAGGTTTTGAATTAGAATGGATAGCAGGATGGAAATAAAATTCAGATTTTAGTTATGGAAAGGCCAGAAGATACTTTGAATACATATTCATCAAAGTCTTTGAGTACCCCGGCACTCAATCAATACTAATTTGATTGAATGAGTAATTGGCTTTTACTTATATACTTTCTTTTTTTTTCCCGTTAAACTCTAGTCAAGCACTTAACTTTATAGGGCGTCCTCCGATTGTTTCATAGAGACATTTCTTTCTGTTCTTTTTAACAAAAAAGGATCTTACAATAGAAGTTCATAGTAGTTGGAACTTGAAACTATGCTTATTTCACCTACTTTACTATTATAATCCTAATATGGTAATGGGAAGTTTCTAATGCTCCCATTGTTCCCAGTAAAATAATCAAACTAGAAGGCTTAAAGATTGAATTACAGGTCCCACTCAAGATTGAATACTACTATAAATCGCGTCCATTTCACTTTCTGCTACATGCTGATTCGGTTTATTTGAAACTCAGAGATACACGGAGTCAAAAATGAATTTACAAAACAAAAGAGTGACTACAATTACATATACTTTTTATAAGAAAAACATGAATTTAATTAAAAAAGAAAAATACACATGTCAATAAGTAGTCTGCAGCTGCCGCAGAACAAGCCAGAATATACACCAAAAAGAACAAGTATACTTCAAATGGTATGGGCAGTTTTACAAAATACTTAAAAAATGAAAAATAAAACAGATTTAAGATGGCTATTAATACAAAATCAAGAAAGATGCAATCATTACATGATAGAAAATAAATATTGGAAGGTTAAATACCAGAAACAAAATTCTTGCTGAACAGAAGGACTATAAATGCAGTGCAGGCATCAGGCATGGGGAAAAGAAAAAGAAAAAAAACAGAAACAAAAACAAAAACAGAAACAGAATGACATTAAAAAAAAAAGTAATAGAGAGAGAGAGTACGCTTACCACTGCTCCGGAGGAATAACCGAGTTTCACCATCATAAAGGGTTCCTTTGGCACGGTTGTAGGCAAAGAAATCCTCACATAAATCGTCGTGGCCCTTTTCTCAATTCAGTGACCAAAAAAATCAATAAAGTGGTAAAAGTTTCTCCAAAAAGAAAATGGTAATTGCCACATTCCTAAGCAGTCATTGAACATTATCAAAAATCAATCAATAACTGATTAAAGACAAAGAACCAAAGTTGAATCGCTAGTAATGTCACCTTTGAACAGAAGAAACAGCTACCACAAGGCATGATAAAAGCTCCAACAACATTAGATCCGATCGGTAATCTGAAACAAATTATTTTTGTTAGAACTAAAGAACAGGTAATCTGAAACATTGAGAAGACGTTTCCCTATACAAAATATTAAGGTGAACGAGCCAAATGCAAGTAGTTACAAGAGACCTCAGGTCATCTGCACATACAGGTTTATAACCATTCACCACAAAACATCACTTTTAGCCAGAAGTAGACAGGCTCTAATAACTTTCCAGTGGGGCCTTAGTTCATACTAGCTCCATCCATCAGTACATGCCAAACTATTTTTTCTTAAGCTTCATCTCCATCATTTTTCTAAGATAACATGAAACCAAGATTCTTCCAGTGACATCTTTGGAGCGGCACTAGTATACAACAGCTCTCTCCATAAGAACTACTAATATGCGATCATCTCTTCACCTCAAACTTTCTCCGGTAGACAAATTCCAGACAGGATATCCACTTCAACTCCCAAAAAGACCTCTACCAAGTACCAACCAGTCACTTGACAATTTTCTTATACAAATAACTGTCAAATTTTCAAAATATTTAATCCGATGGACTCTTATTGACGTGCAACCATAAATAATAATGACACCAAAATCCATAGAAGATTACTGAAAATACATTGCTGCTCTATCGAAATAAGGTGTGCACCTTACCTTTCTGTGATCTTTTTGTCTGTAGCGGGTCCATGTTCGACGACCTCACCAGTAATCTCGTGCCCCACGACACAAGGGCTAGCGAATGGAAGCTCACCCTTCAAAACATGGAGATCAGAATGGCAGACTCCACAGGCTACAGCCAACAAAAGACAACGAATGAATGAATCAAAATGGCAACACCCACAGGAGGAGAAAAGAGCGATGATTGGAATTTGATAAAGAGAAAAAAGAGAGAAGAGAGCGTTGTACCCTTGGTTTTGATGAGAATTTCACCGGATTTGGGGCGAGGGATGTGGAATTCTTCAATGGAGAGAGGCTTGTTTGGTTCCCAGAAGACGGCTGCTCTCATGTAAGAAGGCAGCCCAACAGGTAATGAGGTCGTGCTGCTCCTCCTCTTCTGATGATTCCCATGGAGGCTTTGATCAACCAACTCAAACGACGTCGTACTAGTGGTGGTGGTCAACCAAGCATAAGAAGATGAAGACGAGGTTGGCTTTGAGGAAAGTCTTCTGGCGATGGCACTGCGGATCATCATCGTCGTCGTCGTCAGAGAGAGAGAGAGAGAGAGTGAGAGAGAGGGAGTGAGTTTGGGTCAAACCAAACAAACCTTAAAATGGATATAGTCACACGCACACAGTGACGTGGAGTTTCATTATAATACTATATATAACGGTCGGGTTCTTCTTTCTTTCTTTTTTTAATTTTCTAATCTTCATCTAATCTAATCAAGATTAGATCTAATCTTAATTAGCAGCCATATGGTAGTTGTTAATTCGCTTTGGGGTCTAGGGTGATGGATGTCCAGCAGGGAGGAAAGAGAGGAAAGAGACAAATAATGAGAGAGAGGGAGAGGGAGAGAGAGAGAGAGCGAGGATCTGAAGGAGGAGAATATGGAGGAAGTATCGCCTTTGAAGAAACGTAATAGAAAAAAAAAAAATTATTAAAATTTTAGGAGGTCTAAACAACAAGGGAAACTTTCAAGAACAGTACATGAAGTATCGTCCGTTCTAACTTTTCATTAATCAACTTTTGTTAAAATCAAAACAGTACATCAAGTTCAAATTTCTCTCCAATTTGGGTACATGCCATTACGGGTTCCGTTAATGAGTGTGCTTTCCGTCATATTTGCAGGGGCAAATCAGTCACACCCTACTTTCCCTCCATTTGACCAAACAGAGAGCGCCACATCATCACATTTCCCTCCAATTCACTAACCTCCTAAACAGTAAACCTAAAGTGGAGATTTCCCTCCAAAAAACCAATATCAGAAACAACTATTGACCTAAACTTCAACAGCAGGACTATGAATAGTAGGAAAACTACCATATTGTAACCAAATGGGAAAAAAGCAAGACTCGAACTTGTAATCAAAGTAACCACCTGGGAAAAAGGCAAGACCTAAACTGGTAATCAAACCACAAACCAAATATCTTCTATTCAACTGGAATTTGACATATTATTCCAAATAAAACAAAACAAAAACAATCAGTTACACAAAAGCATGGCATTTGCCGAATTTCAAAATCAAAAAACATACAACAAATGCCACCATAATAGACAGATTATATAGTCAAAAATACCAGTTTCAGTCAATTAACATCTATTCAGCATAATAGGCTTTCATGGCTTCCAGAGTCTCCTCTGCACTTGGTTCTTTGGAATTTGAATAGTTTGACTGGATCTATCAGATGCTACAGCAAGCCTGGGTGATTTTCTTGGCTTCATCCTCCTTGCTTTCATCTTATATCTCTTGCCCGAGCTTTTTGGTGCAACCGAAGTTTCCTGTTATTTGGATAAATACAAGAATTACATACATCAACAACAATATCACAATTGTATCATCTAAATTCATATTGGACAAAGAAAACTACCTAAGAATTTTCTTGCAGCACATTGGTCTGTTCAGATGGCATAGAATTGTCATTGTCAGCTCCAAATTCTTCATTCATAGAGATATGGACATTGAGGTTGACATTCACATTCACATTCACATTCACATTGTCATTCCCATGGTTGCTATGATTGTGTATGTTTGGGACAGATGATGCCTGAGAGAAGACTTAGTCTGCAACTTGAGGGTTTGGTAGAGATGATGCTTGAGAGAACACTTGGTCTGCAAGTTGAGGGTTTGATTCTTGGGTGGGCTGTGGTGCTTCAGTTGGACTCTGTCCTTGATGCATGTTGGTCTCTAGCAAAGGTTGTTGAGCATTTGGTTCTTCTTCTTGAACAATTTCACCTTTATTGGGAACCTGCAAAACCAAATTGCATAATTATGAAGCAGTTGACCCAGTAATGAATTATCTGAAACACAGAAGCATCCAAGTATACAAAATCCCTACTCACTCAGCTTAAGCAATTATACCTGGTTTCTTTTGTGACAAGTTCTTTTATTGTGACCTTTCTTGTTACATGTCCCACATATGACTTCAGAATAATAGCTCCTTGGCAGCTTTTCAATTTCAGGAGGTGGAGGTGCTTCATCACCTACAGTTTAAAGCATATACATTGGTCAGCATTTATTTAAAATAAACTGATACACACAAGTGGATATAAATGTAGCCTAGAACCTGGTTCCTTTGTTCTCTTTGTCCTAGACCTCCCTGGTTGCCTCCTATACAGTGGAGGTGCAATCTTTTTCTCTTTGTGTTCCCATTCTGCAACACCAGCAATTAGATTGATCATCACATCATAAGCTTCCATATACTTCTTTTGTGTATACCATTTAGCCACAAAATCATATAGGGACCATCCTTTGGAGTAGATTGCAGAAATAACATGGCCACAAAGGATTCACAAAGATCCCACCTTCCACATGTGAATGACTGTGTCCAACTGCAACAGAGAGCTGAGCAATGACTCTAAACTCACAAGCAATACCTCTCCCATGTAATTCAAATCTAAAATCTCTAGACTCAAGAGGCCTGTAATCATTGGCCCATGATGCATTCTTCTTCAAAAGTTTCTCAATTCTTGGTCCTATCTTGCAGTAGAATTCCTCCTATTAGCTAATCTCACCATGCAGGCAACCCTTATATCCTCCAAATAGGATAGGATAGGCTTCTTCCTTGCATCAAGGATGGACTTGTTGAAAGACTCAGAGTGGTTATTGAGCAGAATGTCACATTGAAACTTTTCAGCAAAGTGAGATTTTGACCAATGCTTGGTAGGCCTGTCAACACACCACTACCAAGTAGTGAATGATGCCTTCTGCATATCTTCCATTGCCTTCGTGTACTGGGTCATAGTTGTTGCTCTAGCCACTGCCCAAAGCCTTTGCTTCAAGTTCAAGCCTGTATGACAATAACCTTTAATATTATTGTGCAGATACCTGACACAATGTATGTGCTTTGCATCAGGGAAAAGGTCCTTAATGGCCTGCTCTAACCCCCTTTGCTTGTCACTAATAAAGGCATAGTGGCTGGAATGGTGGATCATTAAGTCTTCTTTCAGGAAAGAGAGAAACCAGGTCCATAAATCCCTACTCTCTTGCTCCACAATGGCCCAAGCAATGGGGTAGATGTCATTGTTGCCATCTATGCCTACAGCTGATCATATAATATATATTGGTCAGTAAGCATAAATACAAATTAATTTGCAAATAAAAATTTAGAGAATCAAACAATTCAACATAGTACCTGACAGTAATTGTCCCTTATGAGCAGCCTTCAAATGACACTCATCTAATCCAATAATGGGTTTGCATCCTGCCATCCATCCTTCTTTTAACCCAGCTAAGCATATATAGATTCTCTTGAATCTAGCCACTTCCCCTTTAAGCTCAGTTTGAATCCATACACTAGTCCATGGGTTTCTTCTATTAAGCTCATGAGCATAAGACTCTAGATTGTTGTACTGATCCTCAACGATGCCCTGTGCTAGCTTGACTGCCCTTGCTTTAGCTCTATATGCAAGTTGATATCCTATTATTTCCATCCCAAAGTCTCTATTCACAGCACTTTGGACTCCCTCCCTAGACCATTTTGAGTCAGAAAGGAAAATTTCCTTGTACTCTTCAGCCAAAAATAAAGCATGACAATGATACACTCTCTTTGCAAATGAACTACATGTATGCTGAGGTCTGAAGGTCCTAATTTGCAGAGTTGGGTTATCAGTAGATGGACTGCTTGCATACATCTAAAATGGACAAGCTGGAGAAGTTTTGCATCTAACCAATATCTGATGCTTTGTGTTTCGAGGAAACCTAAGTTCCTTCTTGGTCAGCACATCATGCTTCCTGACTGCATGCCTAAACATTTGACAGTTGGGAAACATCATTCCTAGACTAAATTTAGGGTTCTTCATGTCTGTCTTCTCATTAAACTCTATCCAGTCCGAGATCTCTTCTTATGCTTCACCTTGGACATGCCTACATCTTGACCATCACTATCATATTCCTGAACACTCTGTAAATCATCTAAATCTACATCATCAGCATCACTTATGTTGCCCTCAAAGCCCATTTCATTGAACTCTGGCACAAACTGAGGGTTACCATCAGCATGAGCATTAAATGCTGCTTCATCATCTTCTTCATCAAATTTGTGGTCACTGTCAAATATGACATCATAGTTTACATCTTCTGAGTCATCACTGTCATCACTAGACTCGCTCCAATGAATAGGTGGAGCAGGCCTTGAACACTCACCTCCACTTCTTAAATCATAAGGTCTTTGCTTCCTAGGTCTCCCTTTCTTTCTCTTTGGTTCTTCCACCATTTTTTCTTTCCCCTTACCCTTATCCCTTGTTGCATTTGAAGCTTCAGCAGAAGCTTATGTAACTTGACTACCATCAGGCTCTCTAATTCAAATTCCAGCAAAGGACCTAGTCCTTGGCCCAACAGAGGACCTTGTCCTTGGCCCAGCCCTATCACTGCTTACAGGCCCACCCTTATCACCAAAGATCTCTTCCATAAACTCTTCATTACTGAAGAAACTGTCCATATCCAAACTCGCTGTAAATCTAGGCATCTATTGTGTCCCAGGTGCAGGGTTAGTAGCAAGATTAGGTTCTTCATCAAGAACAGGATTGGGTTCTTTATTAGGCACAAGATTGGATTCTTCATCCTTAGTAAGAGGCAAATCCTCAATATAGTGCCCAAAAAAGCTCAAATGATCAACCTCATCATCATAGCTGTCCAATTCCCACTCACTGAACTGTCTCCTTCCAGCTAAGCAAACTATGTATATATTTAAAACCCTGTTATTTGCTAGAATAAACTGGACCATGTCCATGGCGTCAACATCAATGGTGCTTGGCAAGTACCCAATCCCTAGCTTAGAACCTGGGATTCTAAACCAGTAGCCAATTGGGCCTCTAGTGTAACCTAAATCATTGGCCCAATAGAGACCTTGTCTGGGTCAATAGCAACAGAAAAGAGATTATCTCATGCAATCAACAAATTGCAATTGAATGTCAACTATATCCACGCAAAACCCACATCCTTCGAAAAACATAAAACATCATTCATTTACTTCCTATTTCAGTATGCGTGCATTCAATCAATGCCTTTCCTTTTCACTTCACATGTAAACTGAACCCTATTAACTTCACCAACAACAGACCAACCATACTAGACCTTAATCAATCAGGTATGAATTTCAAAACCCTAATCACATTTAATTTCATTTCCCAACCAACCCTAAACCCTATTGTTGTTCATTTCAGAAAGAACAAAGCGACAACATATAAAACCCTAAAATATACCCTAACCCCCCCCCCCCCCCCCCCCTCAAACCATAGACAGTAAGAATTGACTCCCATAAATAAATATGGAAACTTTGGACCATATTCATTCAATAATACCCTAAATGGAGACAAAACCATAAAAGGAAATCATATAAAAAAAAGCACCACTTTTTCCATACCTCCAAATCCAGTTGGATCTCCACCGAGCCTAAAGTACCTCCAATAGTTGTCCATTCTTCTAAAAAGCTAGGATTCCACAATCTATTCTCCTGCAAGATCATGATTCTACCTTAGATTCTCTAATATCTCTATTTTCTACTGCTTAGCTGAAACAATCGAAGACCAGACTGAGGTTTCAACTTCCAAATGAAGAAAAAACGACTTTGACTCCATCTGATTCCATGTTGTCTTATATATCCGATAAGGTTAGGGTTGCCAGCTAGAAAAAATACAATATGGCAGGCATCGAAACGGAACCCGTAACGGCAAGTACCCAAATTGGGTAAAAATTTGAACTCGATGTACCGTTTTGATTTTAACAAAAGTTGATTCACAAAACGTTAGAACGGGCGATACTTCATGTACTGTTCTTGAAATTTTCCCAAACAACAAATGTGGAGATCTGAATAAAACCACTCATGTTTTTATGAGAAATTTTATTCACATATACCAAATTACTTAATGCACACCCCAATTTTTTGAAACTTTTTTTTAATACATTTTTACCCCTTTTGATAAAGATGAACAAAAAGAAAATTAAAAAAGAAAAAACCAAAAACAAAATAAGGAAAATAAAAAACTTTGACCTAGCATTGGAGATTTTCAGGACGATCAAGATCCCACATTCAACAACACAACTATTTTATCCATGCACTCAAAAAACTTCTCATACTCTATGTAGGTACAAGTTTCTTGTGTGTGTGTGTTGGCATCCCTATACAATGCTCTAAAGAAATCACCCGAGTCAGTTTGAGTTGGGTTGAGTCAGTCCCGTGTGTCAAAGAGTGTTTGATCTAGGAAAGTATCTTTTGGGTTTAATATGTTTTATTTATATAAAGATATTTTTCTATTGATCAAATCGGTTTATTGAAATCCTAGGTATTTTAGGATTTGGTGTTTTTAATTAGTTATCCTTAATCAAAAAGATTTTGTTTCCTAATAGGAATATAATTAGGGTAGAATCTTGGTTGATTGGAACACACATTGGTTCTGAATATATTCAATAAAAGAGACGTCCATTTGGGTGAACTATGCATGCAAGAATTAGTTTGGAAGTCTTGCTTGCTGAAGATCAGTTTTGTCATAAGAGTCAAAGACACTTGTTCCATGCTGAAGTGTTCTTGGTCGTGTTTCTCAGATGCATAGATTCTCTTGAGATCAATAGAGTGATTGTTCAAGTGAAGAAGGAGTTCAAGACTGAAGACAAACTTCGTATTAGTTTTTGTCTAATCATTGTAGCCGAGCTAGTGCTATTCGAGTTTGTAAAGAACATATCTTTCATCATAAGTTAATTCTTATTTTGGGTTCTCAAGAGTAAGAGCCCTGCAGTGTTTTTAATCTCATATTTGAGGTTTTCACTGCGTAACCAAAAATCTGGTGTTCGGTTTGATATTTTTGGTTTCTACCCATTTTCCAAAAAACACATTATGTCCTTGTATTTTCACTATATTCAACTTTTTTCATGGATTTGATTGGTTAAAGTAACAAATTTAAATATGAATACTAAACTTTTGATTTTCTCTACATATTGAGGACTCCAAGTGGTCTGCAAGCTTCCTAGTGATTTCAATTGTCCATGCTATATTGATTAATTGAAAATCTTGCAGGTTAATTAAGTGGGATATTAATAGAATAAAGAAAAAATCTTCTCTCACTTTGCCTCCGTTGATTGTTTGCTGAGTTTCATTTGCTTGCCAGTTTCCTTCAATTTGGTTTCACTTGGAGGATGGTGGTATGGGTCATAAAGGTGAGAAATATAATGCAAGATTGAGGAGCTGTTTGCTTGGGTTCGATTTGGCATAAGGAACAAAATGATAGGTTTAAGTTGTGTATTAAGTAAAACTAGCATTTCTCTACACATGCAGAGTATTTACTTTTCAGAAAAAAAAAAAAATAGATGAAGATAGCTATTGCAAAGAGAAGCTAGTGGGAGAGAAAAGTGGAATTTTTGGGATTTATTTTGTTTATTTTTGTTAATAAAAATATAATTTGCAATTGTCATAATTGCCCTTGTGATTTAATTAATTCTCAAAGTATTTTAATGTTTTAGGGTCATTTCTGTCAAAATTTTTGATTTTGGCTAACAAAACCTTTTTTCTTAATAATAGTATAGATAAAGAGGGCATAAGAGGAAGTTTGGTGAAAAAGTTTGAACAAATTTTTTTTTTTTTAATTTGAACAAAATTAAGTAAAACCACTCATTTTTTTATTTTTATTTTTTTGAAAAATTCTTACATCCAAAC
>BDJD01005668.1:15555-39784 GCA_002564525.1 Rosa multiflora
TTTTTTTTTTTTAATTTGAACAAAATTAAGTAAAACCACTCATTTTTTTATTTTTATTTTTTTGAAAAATTCTTACACCCAAACAGGTTTGAACATGTGTGTCTAAACACTCTCTTATTTGCATATGTTCAGCAATCTAAGTCCATGATTTAGCCACTCAAAAGTTACATCAATTATTAAAGATCATCTCTGCGAAAAATAAATATAAATAAAAAATCGTTTACTCATTCGATTGCATCAAATAAATGGACGGTTGATCATGAAATAGATAACTTTCACCGAAACTGCCCATTTGTTTGATGCAATTGAATGAGTACACTATTTATTTATTTTTACATTGATCTTTTGCAATGATCTTCAAAGGTTAATTTAACTTTTGAACGGTTAAATCATGAATTTAAATTGCATAATTTATACAAATAAGAGAGTTTGGACACACAGGTCCAAACCGGTTTGGATGTAAGTTTTTTTTTCTTTTTTCCTTAGAATCATTTACATATCTTATAGACAAGTGTCTCAAAGTTCACTAGAGATAAGCACGAGTATGAACCACTTTCAAAGCAGCTCTACTTGTTAGTTCCTCCTTTAGGACATATATAGAAGAAGAAAAAACTAGGTGAGATAAAATTTTAGTGTTAATTAATCATATAAATGTATTTTATGTCCCTAGAGTTAGCATCTCAATGGTTCATGCAATGATGAAGAGCTAAGTTCATTAGTTTTTCTCCATCACAGATTTGAGTATTTACTAGCTTAGATTATTTTTTTGCTATAACCCACCAAAAGTTAGCCAAGTGTGCATTGAGCTCCGCCATTAGCCTACATATGTTTAGCAATTTAGAATACTAGAAACAGCCACAGATCTAATACCATCCAGAATCACAAATGCCTTTCAAAAAAAAAAAAATCAGGAATGAGATAACTACTCCTACACCAATAAAGGTTCAAAGGCTCCATCAACATTCACTTGAATCAACCCTATGAAAAAGTCATACATAATGCATTTACAACGGGAATGTCGAATGCCATAATGAGTTCTGAGCACAACACTTGTGAAATAGCATAAATGTACGTTGACTACAATCTCTAACTCATTGTAACTACTGAAATACCATAGGCACAACCATTTCCCATTGTTGATGGGAGTCCATCGGCATCATCATTGGCATTGTGATCAAAGTTATTGTTGTTTTGGTTGCCTCATTTAGATTGACATTCTTGTTTGCAAGCAAAAATTAAAAGAGGATGGATAATCCCAATGAGATTCAAAGGTTGGGGACAAGAAATATTCACTCCAAGTATCAAGAGATGCAATTAAGCACTTCAGCCTAGCTAATATACTAAAACATTGGGGTTTCTTCTCTAAACAATGGAGAATATGAGGTGTGTTAGTATAAGAACTTTGTGTACTAGCATTTCCTATACAAAATAATGAGTTTTAGGCGTAGGTTAGAACTATATGAGCATTTGAAGTAAAGACTAAAGTGATTGAATCACAAGATGAATATCAAGACCTAACTGATCCTAGATGATTCGCTAAATAGGTACTTCATTCATTGCATGTTTGTTTCTTGTGTGATTGCATGAAGGGATTGAAGACTGTGTTTCAATCCCGAAGTGGTCTGAAATGTGATTAATGTTAGTTTGTCATTATGGACGAGTTTTAATTGCAATCAATCATATATTTGATTTGTAGGATTGCATTTTATTTGATTGATTTGGTTAATTATGCATAACATTTTGTTTAGGGATAAAAATCAGTTTTTATTACCTAGATATTTTTTAGGAATATTTCTCTCCTAATAGAAGTTAATAAGTTCTAGAGTTTTAATTTTCCTTGATGTCTTGGAATGTTTTCTATGCATACATATAGGACAAATGTTATGTCTCATACTTAATTTACTAGTCATTTGGATGGTAAACGATAACTATTGTTACTTTTTACCTTGTTTCGAACTTTTAGTTGACCAAAAAGTTGACTTTTTATTTCATTCGTCATTTGAGAAAATTTTCTTCACAGAAGTTTTAGAGAACTTAAATTGAATTCGTGGACATGTGGCACGCTCAAATCGGAGTTTGTATGGTCAAGTTATGGTCAGAAAACTAAAGTAACTATTTCAGAAAACTGACTATAAATGGCAATTTCACTTTGGTAAGTTTCCATTTTCAGAAAGTTACCCTAAAACCCTAAGTCAGTTTCTCTCAGCGTGATCCGTCATTCGACTCGACCCTGATTCGGCTACCCGACGGATTCTCCATTGCTGGTCACCTTATGCAGCCACAACAACACTATCTGGCGCGCCTTTTCCCACCCTTTCGGTTTCTGGCCTCACATTCTGTCAACAGCCGACCATCGAAGCACATCGAAGTTAGAAAGCTCGCGGCCGACCAGCTTTGCTTTTCCGGTTAGTTCTCAGTTTTCTGGCCACCTCAAGCCGCTCCACCGGCTGAGTATTAATGAAGCTGCCATCACCCTCTTTCCAACTATACAAGTCTCTTGCATCAAATCGAAGTGTGGAGGTGGAATCGAAGAAAGTTGAATTTCGGATTCCCGATTTGTTTCGAGGTAATTTTTGCCTCTAAACTTAAAATTGGACGTTCTAGTAGTTGTAAAAGTTATTGGCGACGTTGTAATGAACATTTTGGCATAAGTGTTGTGATCCAATTTGGGGTCAGAGTTGGCAAGGCATTGGGCTGCCATTTCTGGTCTGCTGTCGTGGCTCGTCAGTTAAAGCGTGGCGACACGAATACGTCGATATGATTTTTGTTGTGCTTGGTGAACTTTTGAAATTGATCGGAAATTTTCATATTTAGGATTTTCGGGTTACAATTCTAGGAAATCCAACTGTTAGATTGTCTCCATTAATCTCTGCATTACTATTTTACGATTTAGGAAATCATGTTTTATTTATTAATCGCATTATTCTTTTCTATGTTTTATGAGATTGATCTCACTTAAGAATTTTCGAGTGTGGTTGGGAATCATACTCGGGTATCAGTTTGTAAGATTTTGGGGAAGCTTTATTGATTTCAGTTTTCATATGTTTTCTTTGCCATACTTGTTGATGATTATATTACCATGCTAGCATGTTGTACTTGTTTTTCCTATTCAGGTGATGTGACTACTACCTTTGCGGTGAACTGGTTGAGCCACCAAAGCCCTTTCCGCCTTTGTGGTGATGTGGTCCTACCTTAATGGCAATATCACAAAAGCCCAGTACCCTATCTGCCTCAATGGTGTAAAGGTACATGAGCATGGGAGTACTTTTGGCCTGAGAAGTTATTACCCGAGCCTGGGAGGCTCACTTTTATGGCTATTATCTTCCCTTATTTATGTTTTGCTATTTTTGCTCTGGCTAGTCGGTTTTATTCTTTTGAATATTTTTCTTGAACACTTGCATGCATCGTCAATTTTATAAACGTAAGTGGGAAAGTATTAACTTCTCGTTTTCGTTTGTTCTGATTATTTGTGTGATATGCGTAATTTTAACTTCTCGTTTTCGTTTGTTCTGATTATTTGTGTGATATGCGTAATTTTTTTTACCGAGTGTTTGTTTCCTAGACTAGTAACTTGATATGGTTCCACTTTTTATTTTATTTTTTTACTTTGCTATGCTTCTTTATTTATTTTGTTTTTGGGGTTTGCTGTTGTTTATTTGTGTGGACTGAAACAAGGTCTTATGTTAGCTTGTTCTTGTGCTTGACGTGGCTAGAGTTTAGGAAGACACCAAAATCTAGTTTTATTCTTCTTTTGACTTTTCAAAACTATGTTCCTATCTGAACTGAGGGGATAAGGGTGGAGACCCTGCGTTTGAGAAGAGAGGAGGGAGAAGAAAGAAAACGAATAGATTTGAGTTTTGGTTTGGGGGTTTTGACGAAACTAAGGGGAGAAATTTTGGTTTCTCAACAGGTTTGAAGGTTAATTTCTTTCTTACCTCAGTTTTCTTTTGACTCTTGAGATAACTGAAATCTTTGTTTTCATAATATGATTTTGTTGGTGTACTTTTGTTGTTTATTATCAAATTTTCATGCATACCAGGTGTATGACAAAATGACTCTAAATTGCTTTGTGATGGGTCACCATATAGTCTTGAAGTTGTTTTATTCATTGCTTTTGTTTATTTATCTTACTGAAGCATGAACAATATTCAATTAAAGATAGGTGCCTTTGTGTATTTGAAGGTGTTGACGCAGGTACTTGAACTCTTGTTCTTTGTGGTTGGAGAACCTACTTTGTACCAGGTGAGAGTCTTACCAAAAAGGATGAGTTCCCAATTATACGTTGATTTTGTTAATAATAGGAGCATTTTAATGCGACATTTTAATAGTTAATTCCTCATATTTTGCTTAGTTATTTCCTTAAATGAATCGAGTTTTAATAAAGTTTCTATTTTTAGGTACCTTGGAGCAATTGGAGAAGAAATGAGCTTAAAGGCGCATGAGAAGCCAAGGGAACATTGAAAATGACAAAGGCAAGGCACGAGGGCGGCAGAAATGAGCTAAAATGAAGAAATGAAGTTTTCCTGGTCCAGCCAGGACATCCTGATCCATCCAGGAAATCCTGATCCAACCAGGAAATCTTGATCCGACTAGAAAACCCAGTAAAAGTAGGAATCCTGGGTCAACTAGGAAATAGGTTGGGAGAAATGAAGAAAAATGCAAAGTCCTAATTGGACTAGGAAACCTACTTTTGCCAGGAAAAGGAATCCTAATAGCATAAGGAGTCCCAGTTGAACTAGGAAAGCAACAGAAAATGTTTGGAAAGATCAAGAATGTTTCATATGTAGAGTCCTAGTTTGACTAGGTGTCCTGAAGTCATGAGGAGTCCTGAAGGCATGAGGAGTCCCGATGGGGCTAGGAAACCTGAGAGCACTAGAAGACCATGTGACTTCAAGAAGACTCAAGAATTATCAAGATTATTCTAGATATTTTGTGAATTTCGGCAAAAGGAAGAAACCTAGTCTTTTTGGGTTTCTTTGACGTCAAAAGAGAAATCCTACTAAATATTTGGATGTTTTGCCGTCCTACATAGAAGAATCTAGAGGATAATGACGCCATGGGGAGTTTTAAGGGATTGCAAAGTGTCTGCAACAAGAAAAGGTGAAAACAAGACCGGATACATTCCTGATTGCACTTAAGCTTCTTAGCTGAAATTTGGAGAGAAAAATCAGATTATTTCTTTATTAATTCGGCAAATATATCTCTTTGAAGATTCATGGTCTTTCTTTACTTAATTTTGGAGGCTTCTCATTGGTTGGATGACATAGCAAAGATGACGTGGAATTAATTGATTGGTTGGAGCTATGTGGTGCAAGCAGATAATTTCTAGGAAATAAAAAGAAGAATCCAGAACCTTGGAGACTAAGAAGTTGTTCCCTATATATAGCATCACCCTTGGGACGTCATTCACACTTCTTCTCCCATAAAATTCCAACGCCAAAATTCTTTCCACTCTCTAGTTTTCAAGGTTCTACGTTCTCAAGCAAAGAGAAGAATAAGAAGCCATGAAGCCTTCCTAGCGGCCATATCTCCACCTTGTGCCGTGATAGTGAAGCCTTGCTTTTAAGATTAAAGATCAACGTCTCAAGCTCTTCATCATTCATTCCATTCATAGTGTAATTCCATCTTATTCGTATGAACCATCAATTCTAGTTAACATATACGTTAAGGGCAAGTTTTCAAGTCCGTCTCTATGTTTTGAATAAAGTTGTGATATCTATGCTGCTTATGCCAGTTTGCTCAATTGGTTTTGCATGATTGAATTCTTTTATGTGTTAATCTTAATTAGTTCGAAACTCTTAGGATTTGCATGTAATTGGTGCTAGATTTAGGTTAACAATTCACCTAATAGTTTTGTAATCCTAAATCATAAGTAGTAAAGGCTTTGGACAAAAGTCGAAACCAATTGAGGAGGATTGCAAGAAGATGAACTTATTCATACTAAGTTGTGCACTCAAGTTGACATCTTTTCTTTGTTCTTCATGCATTGAACATGTTTTGATTGGCTAACTTTTTAGACTATGATTGCATGTTTGATAGGATTAATTTATGTGTTTTCACTTAGATTAATTAATCAAGGAAAGTAAAAAATGGGAAATTGTTTGCTTCTAACGTTTCACATGGTCAACTTCTTTCTCATGACTTAGATAATCAACTATGGAAAATACTTCAGTACATTAATGTACCGATACATCAAGTAGACTAAATTCAATACATATGTAGACTAGCTCGGTATAAAGGTAGACTAACTCCATGCATGTCTACCCATGTACTGAGCTAGTCTACATCTGTATTGAACATAGTCTACTTGATGTATCGATACATTAATGTACTGTAGACGATCTCATCAACTATAGGAATTGTAATTGGTTTCAATCATATGAATTTGGTTCTATCCTTTGTAACTAACATCCACCTTTATCTTGTATATGTATTTTATACTTTTGTTTTATTTCTTTTTAATTTCTGATTTTCTAATCCTAAAATTCCCTTTTTGATTCTTTATTTATTTTGTACAAATTTCTTAAATATCATACCTTATACTCATAATAATTCTGTAGTTATTTTTTCAATTACAGGTATACTCTCAATCCCCAACTTGAACGATCTCTATTTACCATAGACTAACGATGACATTTTTCAGAGTTAAATTGCGCGCTTATTTTTAGCTTATCAGTTAAACTCTATCAATATTCTGGATTGTTTTCTAAATGTGTGTTTGTGTACTGGAATGATTGAAAATATGTGTGGGTGTTTGATCATGACCTATGAATTTTATTGTAGGAGCACCAAAACCATTTTGGTATATATTCACTATATATTAATTCTCTAGCCAACAAGAGATGGGGTGTCGGCAATGTGTACATTACTTATGACGTGACCATGATTATGGCACGATCATTGAGTTTAGGTAGCTCGGGCTGAGATAGCCAAGACATAGCTAACGGGCAAGTTGAGTAGCCCAATATTATAATTGAGTATGCGATAGCAACTCAGACATAGCTAATGGGCGTGCTTTGCAGCCCAATATTATTACTTGGAAATGGAGTGCAGCTCTTTGTTTTGCATTAGAGAATGGGGATTGAAGAAATTGCTTCTCATTACCAAATGTAGTTCATAAGTCTGCAGTGGTCATTTGATGTTCCTTTTATATGATTGTTTTGGAGATTAAATGTTCTAGTTAGTTAGTTACAATTTGTGTAATTGTACGTGTTCTGGTGAGGAACCAATTTGTTAGATTTTTGCTTATGGTTTGATTTCATACTTGTTTAATCTTTCTGTTCGTAAGTTTGACTATTTTTTTTTCACTGAGCTTTAGTTGCTCATGTCTCCTTCGCGATTCTTGTTTTGCAGATTCACAGGTGGGAGGGTCAAGAATAGAGTGCTGAGTGTTAGAACTTGTGTTTTGTTTCCAATTTTGGTGATCGTGTCTTGTAATTATCTTCTATGCTTCTGGACATGATACCTTGGTGTAAGGGTTTTAGCAATTGTATTATAGGCAAGTTTAAATATTGTACATACGCAACAGATCATGCTAAAATGTTTATAAAGATATCTTTCTGTCTATTTGTTTCTTCTGCCTTTCTTGTGGTAAATATTTGTCATAGCTTCTGATCTCATATGTATTAGAGATTGGGGCGTGACAATTTGAGATGAAGAAATATGGTATGTTGAATGTTAAGGTGCTAAAAGACTTTAACCTTGAAATTAGAGTCCTTAATTTGGTGAGGCATGCGAATTTGGTTGCTTTCATGAGATATTATCAAGATGTTGAACACTTAATCCTATTATATGAGTATATGTCTCAAGGTACCATTGGAAAACATCTGTTCAATTGGATGAAGGGATGCAACCCCTTAAGTAGCTCAAAAGGCTCAATATTACCATAAGCATTGCAAGAGGGGTTGAGCACATCCACAAATATGCTAACCAAAAACTTGTTCACATGGAATTGTAGCCATCTGTTGGTGCAGAAAAATTCCGTTGAGGAGTTTGACTCACCAATTAATGCGGACTGGAGCGGGAGCTGACCGGGAACAATCGAGAAGCTTCCCTTGAGCGTTGACCTGGAGTTTGATCGTCGGCTCGAGAAGAAGGGGGGGGGTACCTGCAGAAAACCCTCTGATGCCTAAGTCAGTATGTTTCTTAGTAGTGTAGTAAGAAGAGTCAGAATCTGATGTCCTACCTGGTCAGTATGCCCCCTATTTATAGATGAGGGAGAGTTTGCACCACAAGTCGTGTTTGATATCAATAACTGTACTCATTATTGTCATAACTCCGCAGTATTGAATAACGCCATCACCGTTATTCTATAATGACATCAATAACGTAATCACTGCACGTTGTACCATTACTCCGTGTCACTAATAACGCCATTGCTTCACGTTTATGGAATAACGCCATCGCTCCGCGTTATGGCGAATAACGCCATCGCTCCGCGTTATGGCGAATAACGCAATCACTCCGCGTTATGGCGTTATCGAATAATGCCATTATCATTACTCCGTCGCTCCGCGTTATGGCTTTAATCAACAACGTCATTACTCCGCGTTATGGATTAACGCCGTCGCTCTGTGTTATGGATTAACGTCGTCGCTCCGTGTTATGGCGTTAATCAACAATGTCATTACTCCGCGTTATGGAATAACGCCATCGCTCCGCGTTATGGCGTTTATCCAATAACACCATCATGTCATGTCATTACGACCGCACCTCCTTAACGCCATATTCATTGTGTCGTTAATAACGATGATTGCCACCTCATCACGATTGTCATTGTCCGCGTATTTATGGCGAGGGTCAATTGTCATAATGGTGGGTCAAATTCGTTGATTACCCCCACACCATCCAACATTTACTTGGAGATGATTTTAGTGCTAAAGTTGCTGATTTTGGCCTCATTCATCTGAGTTCATCAAGAGATAAATCATTCTCACCTTTTTCCCATCCAAAGAGAATCCAAGGTTATTAGGCTCTAGAATGTTTCTTGCATGGAAATGTAAAGGAAAAGGCATATGTATGTAGCTCGGGAATCATTCTAATGGTGCTAATCACTGAAAAAAATATCAATTAGTGATCATTGTCTAGTTGTCAATATGAATTGTTTGGTTTCGAAAAGTGCTAATTAAAGATGGCGGTGTCCTTCAGATGGACGAAGTAGTTGCCAATGTGGTTGATGGTGAAATTATTTCAAGGGAAGATGAGATTGTTTCTTCTTTTCGTGCTATAGCAGAGCTTCCACAAACAAGGAACACGAGAGAAGGCCACACATGTTAAATGCAGATACAAAACTTGCAGTGTTTAATGAGTTCATTAGTGCAGGCCACACATGGTCGAAGACGACTAATGGAAACTCACTGCCCAAGCATTTAGAGAAAGCTTTGTTGTCTCGATTTGATTTGAAGATTGAGTTCATTAGTGTCGATATGGAGAATGAACATGACTTCAATGAGCACCATTCCAATGCCTATATTGGAGAACTGTGGATCAAGCAATGCAAAATAATAATAAAAAATTTAAAAAAAATATGGTCAAATATGGGTGTATTAAGTGCAACACCTAGATCTCTAGCTTGCATCAAGACTTTTGGAACAAAGCTTATGCAATGTAACACGCTGAAAAATGATGATGGGCCCAAGTGAGGCCAACAACCCTCATCTTCTCATGTTGTGGGAAAATGAGTGCAAGGGATGAGCTTAATTTTTTTTTTTAAATTAGATTTATTGAAGACAAATAATGAAATTTTTGAAAGTGTTCAAATAAATCTAGAATATGTGTCTGGCCCAAACTCAAGATTACTTGCTCGAGTTGAAATAGGGTTTATATTAGAGATATTCTCGGAGAGAGATATCCAATCAATGTACGATTATGTTTCCATTTACAACTCTATCTCTATGCTCGTAATCATCTATATAAAAAGGCCCCTATTATCAATGAAAGCACGACTCAATTCTCTCCCAATTTCAGTTTTCCTGAAACACGTTATCAGGACGAAGCCCTAACCTTGAAACAAATAGCCAAAACCCTAAATCCGAATACAAAACCATGAAACCCTTTCATCCCCAGCCGCCCACCTTGAAGCCCTCCATCCCAGGAATCCAGAACCGGCGGCGCCACCCCAAGAACTGGCTGGAAACCTATCTAACTGGCCACTGGAAGCTCCAAACCACCCGCAGCAAATATTTCACCGGTTCACCACCTTTCAGACTTCCAATTATGACCAAATTTTTACAGAAGCAGCGTCTCAATCCCACAATCAGGGAACCGGAAATTTTTTTCCAGGAACTGGCCACTTAGTCCTTGAACCAGCCAAAATTTCTGGCTGCACCTTGAACCGGCAGAAAAGAAAGAAGAAGAAAGAGAGAAGAAAGAAAGGCTCAGCCCAGAAGAAGAAAGGAACAAGCCTAGAAGCCCAAAGTCAACTCGGCCCACTGAACCATAGCCACTGCCACGTCAGCAACGTTGCCACGTCAACACCACAGCCACATCATCCTGCCACGTCAGCGACAGCGCCACCTCATCTTGACAAGTCAGCATCCAGTCAACGACGGTCAACCATTTTTTCAGTAACTTTTCCGGCCATTTTTCCCAGTTTTCCGACGATTTTTTCCTGTCAAATTTTCCAGCGACCTATTTCGAGGTATTTTATTTTCTAAAAGTTCCCTTTTTTTTAGAGTTTTTACATTTAATTTCTCTTCTTTTTCGGGGACTTGCAACCTCCCTTCTTCTACCCCCCTTTCTTTATCATAGGGGAGACCAAATTAAGCCAAACTAGGGGGTTCGTGCTCACTCCAAGCTTGGAGCTTGTTGAGATCTTCAAACTCAGAGTTTGTAGAGAATTTATGGATCGACCACTTACATCATTGTTTCGATCTAATCCAATACCTCTTGGAATTGAATTTCTTGGAAGCGATTACGCTCAGAAATTTTATATGTTTTCGTGGTAGCCTTTTACCCTCCGAAACTAACCTTTTTTCTTGTTCTCTTTCAGGATGAGTAACCTGAATAAATTGGACTTTACTCCATTGGGAACAACTGGCTCTGGATATCACAGGTGGGTTCGTGATGTCCGCCATCATATCTCAAGGCCGATGGAATCATGGATATGATTCTTGAGCCTAGCCATGACTTGCTAACTGTTGAGCAAGCTCAAGCTTTGAAAGAAAATAGAGCAGCCTTAGAGGCAAATAAGGCAAAAGCCATCATCCTAATGACTCATCATCATATGGATAATTCGCTCCAGTACGAGTGTATGAATGAAGAAGACCCCAGAAGGTTGTGGGTCTCACTCGAAGAAAGATTTGGCAATGTCTGTGACTTCCTACTTCCTGAACTAGAAGTGAGATGGCATAGCCTTCGCTTTTGTAATTTCAAGTCAGTTATTGACTACAACTCGGAAGCACTTCGCATTAAATCCTTAATGGAATTTTGTGGTAAAGAGATCACAATTGCGATATTGATTGAGAAGAAACTCTCTACCTTTCTCGTCTCTGCATTGATGGTTGTTAAGAACTATCGAATCGATGTTACTGCAGGACGGATCACAAGGTTTCATGAGCTCATTGGAGCTATGAATGTCGCTAAAAAGCATGACAACATCCTTGTGAAGAACTATAATTCAAGATCCGTGGAAACAGAGCATATTCCAGAATCCAATTATAGTTGCGCCCCTAAGAGAGGAGGCCAAGAGTGAAACCCTAATCTTAGGGATACTTCTGGACGTTTTGGTCCAATAATTGCTCTACTTGGGAAGGTAACCGCCAAAATAGGCGAACACGGAACCCGAAGAGGTCAATGTGGAAAGAGAGAGGGAGGCAACGCCTCTGGCCATGTTGGTGGAGCCACCAACACTAAGAGCCATCTAAATGACGCTTTCAAAGCGCCTCAATCAATGGAGTCTAAGCAAAGAGATGTATGTTCTCAATGTGGAATATCTGGTCATTAGGCACACATTTGTAGAGCTCGTGAAGAAATTGTCACCGCCTACAAAGCATATTGTGAAGCAAGAAAAGCTCAATGTGTGGAACAAGAAGATCAAGAAGATGATCTAGAATGAATAGGCAATTATTTGGCTAGGGGAACAAATCTGGCTGGGATCAATAGATCGTCAATTCTGTTAAGTCTTTATTTTTCCAAGAGGGGTAATAGGCAATTGCCATATTATTTTTGTAGTAGATGCCAATGGTCTAATCTTTCTTCAAAGTAGGCGTACTCAATAAAATGTGATGTCTGGGAAGGTTTTGAGATTAGTGGTACTTAAGAGAGCATTGTTCCACCGACATCTCTCTACTCACCTGGTCAGAATTGCGTTGGAATTACCGAAAGAAGTTAGACGACTACCATTGTTTTGCATTAGCTAGCATTTGGATTAGATTATCCTAATGGTTAAGAGACAATGATGTACTCCGTTGGCTCATGAATAAAATTTCGAGTTCTTTTCATTATGACTCCATTTTGATTCTGAGCATATTACGATGGCTAGGTCATCAGTATTAATTCAAAGACATGGAATAGCCCAAGTTCCCCTAGCCAAATGGCACCTTGATTACTGTCAAAGAAACTCTCTACGCTCTTAGGGCAAATCGCACCTATGAATAGCCAACGGATTCCATGAGAAAACGCATGTAGAGAATGTAAATGAGTTCATTTGCAATACCTCTAATGATTGCGAGCAAATGCACATCTTAGAAAAGATTATGTGTCTCTCTAGTGGACTCTATGTCACTATTCGAGCTATTAAATCCAATGAAGTTATGAGAGAAGATCTCTTGGATTTAGACACATATTGGCTTTGTCACGACAGGATAGGTCATCCTAGTCATGATATGATGATCCGTCGACTAAAGACTTCACATGAACATCCTTTCTTTCGAGCGAAATGAAGCATGAATCAAAAGTTGATTCCTACACTAAGTGTGACCGACGCTGCTGCCTAGGGCACCACCTCCATCCACCATCAGCCTAGGGCTAGCGCAGTCTCTATCCATGACGTCATGGATGGCGTCCATCATGGTGATGGCGCCCCAGGTGATGTTGCAATCACCAACTTGCTTCAAATAGCATTTCAGATGTTCAGGCCCAATCACAATCTTCATTGGTTGCTTCTAAGGCCTATCACTCAATTTACAAAGCCCATTCCTTAGGAAAATTAGGACTGAGACCGTCCTATGTAAAGGATATGAAAATAGTCATTATGTTCTTACATAGAATCTACGGATTCTGTGGACTAGTTCAACCAACTTGCGGACGTTTAAATATCTCATGATGTTGGTTGACATGCAAACACGCTGGTCACGTGTTGTGCTATTGTCCACTTATAATGCTGCTTATGCTACACTCCTAGCATATATCATATGACAATGGGCTCACTCCCCGGATCATCCTATTCTGTCAATAGGACTTGACGATGCTAGAGAGTTTACATCAAAGACTTTCGATGATTATTGTAATAGAACTGATGTTGGACGTCATATTCCTATGAACACACCCAAATGGTCTCACGAAAACAACTACGATAGTAGTCTGGACATTGGTAATGCGCACCAATCTCCTTATATCCGCTTGGGGTGATGCAATATCGCATGCAGCTATGCTAATTTGTCTACGACCCACTGCCACTCAATCTACCTCTGCGTTACAGCTAGTGACTGGGTACAAGTATCGTACTTATGCATATTTGAGTGTACCATTTATGTGCCAATTGCGCTGCCACAACACCTTGTGATGGGTCCTTATAGATGAATCTACCTCTCCAACAATCGTCTGCCACTTAATGTCCTTGCTAGTCAATTTCCTTACCACTAGATTTTCGGATGTCACTTTGATGAGACAGTCTTCCAGTCGTTAGGGGGAGATAAGAACACAGATGTTTAGCAGGAACGACAGGAATTGTAGTGGTCTGTCCCCACTATGTCTCATCTCAATCCCCATTAAAGTGATGAGATCACACATCTGCTGCAAATATGCCTGCAAGGAAGGACGTCCCTACGAAAGGACGTAGCGCCACCCTACTCGGAGGTAGGCATGGCGCCAACGCCAAAGAAAGTGGTACTCTGGCGTTATAGGCCATGGCCCTAACAAGGATGCATGTGAGGCCCGTGGGTTCGAATGATACTTTGGCACATTCCAATCCTTTGATCATCAAGACTCAAAATTCGTCTCATGAGAATCTTCCGGGGACGCCTCAACGTCAGAACCTATTCCTGAGAATATAGAGCTCTATGAAAATTATGCTAGTGTACATGAGACGTGGGATAGAAACTCCATCGTAATTGATGATGTAGTTGCGCATGAGTTTGTTGAGTCTGATGATATCGAACCACGCTCCGTTGATGAATGAATGCCAACGTAAAGAAAATTGGCCTATATGGAAAGATGTTATCCAGGTTAAGTTGGATTCTCTAATGAAGAGGAAGGTTTCCAGGCCAGTGATGTCAACACCTCCTAACATAAAACCTATTGACTAATGGGTCTTTGTTAGAAAGAGTGATGAGAAAAAGATATGGCAATTTCGCCTTATGGAGCAAGGCTTCTCACAAAACGCCCTGGAATCGACTACGATGAGACATCTTCTCTCCTAATGGATGTCATTGCACTCCACTACCTTGTCAGTTTGGTAGTTTCAAAATAACTGAACATGTAGCTTACAAATGTGGTCAACACGTATCTTTATGGGGATCTAGATACGGAATATACATGAAGGTTCATGGTGGACTTTATTTACCCAAGTCAAGTGGCTCTAGACCTAGGAGCGCGTTTGCAATAAGGTTGAAACGCTCACTAAAGTGACTACTTGATTGGGAAGAGATATGTCAGTGCATTTCCATAACAAGTTTCGGATTCTATCGCAGTTCATGTCAGACATGATCTTTAAGGAAGCCCTTAAAGAGTTAAGGGAAACCGCTGAACACTTGAAATCAGAGTTTGAGATGAAGGATTTTGGGAGAACATGATTATGTCTCGGTTTAGAACTTGAGTATTGTGTTGATAGATGCTTAGGCATTTTGACAAGGTCAAGCCTCCAAGCACCCCCATGATCGTCCGTAGCCTTGATCCTGAAAAGGATCCTCTTCGTCCAAAGGATGATGACGAAGATGTGCTAAAGGCAGGAATGCCTTACTTAAGTACAATAGGCGCATTATTGTACTTAGCTCAATGCACAAGATTAGACATCTCATTTGTAGTAAACTTGTTAGCTAAGATATAGCTCTGCGCCAACGTGACGCCATTGGATTGGTGTAAAAGATATCTTTTCGGTACTTGAGATGTACGATTGATATGGGCTTGTTCTATCCCTATAGAGAGACGATGGATTCGGACCGATCACACACCAGGAATGCTGCCAACTCTGGCCTGCGTCCACTATCC
This sequence comes from Rosa multiflora, assembly GCA_002564525.1. Lineage (NCBI taxonomy): Eukaryota > Viridiplantae > Streptophyta > Magnoliopsida > Rosales > Rosaceae > Rosa > Rosa multiflora. The sequence continues at coordinate 30,922 of BDJD01005668.1, forward strand.
CCATCCCAAAACAATAAGTGTTTTGGAAGGTTTTGCTGATGTTGGGTATCTCTCTGACCCACACAAATGTCATTCCCAAACTGGTTAAGTGTTCACCATGGGTAAAGGCCATGATATCTTGGAGGTCTACAGAACATACCCTAGTCGTTATATCTTAGAACAATGCAGAGATCATTGCTCTTCACAAAGTGGTTAGTAAATGTATATGGATTGAATCCATAATTACGCATGTTCAAACAATTGTGGTTTGAAGTCTACCACAAATGAGCCTACGAGCATTTAGGATAATGCTGCTTGTTTTAAACAAATGAAGCAAGGCTACATCAAAAGCGAAAACACCAAGGATAATCAGCAACAACAGACTCTCCTCAAGATCAAAGTGAATTAGGTTTGATCTGAGGACAGTGTGGCAGACTTGCTCACTAAGTAATTACCTAAATTCCACTTTCGAGAAACATGTTGGTAGCATCGTTTGCGAAAGTTATCCGAACTCTCATGACCGTTGTCATCAGGGGGAGATGCAGACATTAGGGGGAGATGTCTACATGTATGGTCTCGAAACGTGAAAGGTGTGTTGTGCTCTTTTTCCCCTTCGACCGAGGTTATTTTTGTCCCACGGGGTTTTTGTTCCCCGGCAAGGTTTTTAATGAGGCAACGAGAGGAGCACCACGTTTGAGCAACACAATGGGGAGTATTCAAGTAAATCAAGAATATGTGTCTGGCCCAAACTCGAGATTACTTGCTCTTGTTGAAATATGGTTTATATTAGAGATATTCTCGGAGAATCTTAGGAGATATCCAATCAATGTACGATTATGTTTCCATGTACAACTATATCTCTATGCTTGTAATCCTCTATATAAAGAGGCCCCTATTATGAATGAAAACACGACTCAATTCTCTCCCAAATTCAGTTTTCCTTAAACAGAAAGAAAAATTTTAGGATTAAATTCTGTTTACTACCCTGTACTTTCAAGGGTTCGTCAGTTCAGTCCCTGCACTTCTAATTTAATCAAAAAAGTCCTTGCACTCTCTAATTTCATCAAATCAATCCATTTCCTCACAATTCTGTCAATTTCCTCTGTTTAGATGCTGACATGTCCGAACGCTGTCTGATGTGTCAGATTTGTGGGACCTTCCCACATGCAAAATTCCCAAGCTATCCCTTCAATCTCCCTCCCCTTTCCCACCCGAGCAGCCTAATTCCCAACATCAGAATCAAAGCTTTTTTTTCCTTCTCCATTTTGCAGTTTCGGGGTTTCTGTTCAAAGAGATCTCGAGGAGAGAGAAACTAGAACTGGGTTTCTCTCTCTCCTCCACCAGTGGGTATCCAGGCATAACCCCGCATCACCTCCACCACCATTGTGCTCCCTCAGCGGCCTCCAACAATCCACCGGCAGCTTCTCCGTCATTGGGGTATGCCCGAAAGTAACCCACGCGACACCGTCGTAAGCACCAGAAATCATCTCTGGGCACCCACGACCCTTGCTTTCTTCTCCGGTCGTCACTACAGTAAAAGGGCAACTTCCTCTCATCCATGATGGAATCGATCTGTGCAGCTCCTAATTATTCTCTCTACACCTAGATTGGTCACCTGCGATGCTGGACCAGCTAGCGGACCAAATGACCAAGGCGGCAGACGAGGTCGGCTCGTCGAAGAAATCCTCAAGTGACCAATCCTCAATCGCTTCATTTTCTTTTTTTGTTCGCAACCAAAAAATCCCAGTCATCTCTTCAGCCTTTGAGCTCCTCTGAGCTCAGCACTTCCCCCACTCTGCAACTATGAGTGGCGCCAAGGCTATCAGCCTCGAGGAGATCAAAGATGAGTCCGTCGATCTGGTATACAACACTCTCTGTCTTTCTTTCTCTTCCTCTCTGACTCTGCAGCATGCGTTTGGTTTGCTCAGAAGAAAACGAAACCAAACGCCATGAGAATTTTGGAGTTGATGCGTGGGCGGCACAGGAGCTCGATCCGGAGTCTAGGAGTTGGGGGAGAGATAGAAAATCATCGACCGGAGCTTGGAGAATGCAATGGTCCGGTCGATGGAGATGATCTGGGTCTCGCCGTCGACGTAGAGGAGCTTCCCAGACGGTGGCCGGGGGTGGAATGCGATGTTGGAGCTACAGACGAGCTTGAGCTTCTTAGGCTGGGTGTGGTCGGTAGTGGGCTGGGTGTGGTTGGTAATGAGCTTCCGATTTGGATTTAGGAAGAATGAAATTTTGTAGAAGAATGAAATTTTGATTTGGGAAGAGATCTATATATTTGGTTTTGATTTTCATGTTGGATTTATATGCATCTTGATTTGAATTTTGTTCAGATTTGGTTTTTCTGCATCTTAGTTGAATCTAGAGGACTCATCTCAACCAAATTAGGTTAAATTTTCTGGGTTTGTTGTGAGCATGATCTTTAGCCGCGAGGGAGGACACTGATGAAAGGTTGAAGAATGAACCCATACCCAACACCCCTCTTGTTTATCAGTCTCTCTTCATCTTCTCCGGCCATGTTGATCGGTGGGGGAAGTGAGGAGCCATAACCAAGAGCTAAGAAGAAGAAGAAGAAGAAGAGCTCTGAGAGGGGAGGGAGGTATATTGGAGGGGTAGCTTGGGAATTTTGCATGTGGGAAGGTCCCACAAATCTGATCGATCAGACGGTGACCGGACGCGTCAGCAATTAAACAGAGGAAATTGACGGAATTGTGAGGAAATGGATCGATTTGATGAAATTTGAGAGTCTGAGGACTTTTCTGATTAAATTAAAAGTGCAGGGACTGAACTGACGAACCCTTGAAAGTACAGGGTAGTAAATAGAATTTAATCCAAAATTTTATTAGGAAAACGAAAAGTGAGCTTCATTTAAAACTATTGGAGAATTATGGATCAAGCAATACCCCAAATCAAATAAATGATATTCAAATGTGGGTATACTAAGTGGAAGATCTAGTTCCCTAGCTTGCAACAAGACTTTTGTGACAAAATCTATGCAATTCAACCCGCTGAAAAATGATTATGAGCCCAAGTGAGGCCAGCAACCTCATTTTGCTGTGTTCTTGGCAAATCAGTGCATGGGGTGAAGTTAATCATTTTTTTTATTTCTTTTATATGTATTGAAGACAAACCATGAACTTTTGAAGAAAAAAAAGAAGCTTTTTGTCCATTTACCCTAATTTTAGGGTCATTTATCCCACTTACCTCATTAAGTTTTTTTAATTCTCCCTTACACATAAAGACTCTAACAAGGTCTTCCCTAATACCCAATTATTTTTATTTTTATTTTTTTTTAGACTATTTTATCCTCACCACTTAATGGGGTAAGTGGGATGTATTATTTAATTGACAAAAACCCATTAAATAATAATAAGGGAAAATGATCATTTACCCGATTTTAGGCTAAAAATTGCCCACTTGCTCCACCAACTGTTTTTTAACCTCATTTACCCAAAACACTCTAAGGGATTATTTCCCCTTTACCCAATTAATTCTTTTTTCTTTTTTTTTGAGACTTTTTTGCCCTCTCCTTCTTTCTCACTTAGAGAGAGAAGTCACCTTCCACCTTGCTGTGCTCCGGTGACCAGTGGCCGGCGCGGTCTCCGGCGACCGGACTCCGGTGACCGGTGACCGGACTCCGGCGACCAATGACCGGATTCCGGGAACCGGTAACCGAAATCCGGCGACCGATGACTGGAATCCGGCTATTATTGCCCCCCAGTAATCATATTACTGCCCCCCAGTAATCATATTATTGCCTCCCAAAAATCATATTATTGCCGTCCAGTGAATTGTATGAACTCCCAAAACCAAAATGAATACACTACAGGAACAATTGATCAATTTATAATCATATTATTGGCTCCCAATAATCATATTATTGCCTCTCAATACAAAGTCCAATGTCTCTACTGCCTCCCAATAGACCACCAAAAATGCACCATTTTGTATGATTCACAGATAATTTGGCTTTAATACACAGAAAACAACAGGTAACTTATCAATACACCACACTATAGTGATCCCTGTCCCTCATTTCAAAGTCTACTGGGGGCCAATAATGTGTCTACTGCCCCAGTAGCCAGGAAATGTATTGGGTAGCAAAAAAAAAAAAAAAAAACCAGAAACTGATTTGGGCACCCAATCACCATCTTCGGCGGCACCGTGGTTTCGTCTCCGGCTTCTGAAGGCTATACGTCGGTCGACGTTCGGGTCTGGACGACGAGTCTGGTGACCTTCGCTTATCGCCTCCTTCTTCAATCTCTTACGGTTCACATTCACCGGAAGCTCATTCGAGGCCTTCCTGGCCTGGGTTCGGCCCAACGAACAGGAGACATGCGCCTGAGCCAATTCGCGCTTCAGCCCCGATCGTTCACCGGCGGGATGCTCTACATTCAGAACGACCTCAACATGGCCGCCGCGTCCATCACCAACAGCTCCGCGACCTCGATCTGCTGCTCAGATCTGGCGTGCTCCGTCGTCTCGCCCCTCGCCGCTCCAAATTGGGCTACCAAATTGAAAGAGAAGCCGGCAATCACTGTCGAGGCCCTCACCGCCGACCCTGAAAACATCTGGGCTGTTTCGGCATCTGGGCTGTCTCAGTCTTCATGGTCGCCTCCTCTGGCTATGCAGATCCACTCGATCCGCGCCTCCTCCATTTTGCCGCCTCTTTCTGGAAATATGATGCCGTGCCGGAGATTCTTGCTCTCTGTCATTGTTTTAGGTGTGTGTGTGAGAGAGAGAGAGAGAGAGAGAGATGGAGAGAGAGAAAGAGAGAGAGGGAGCGTCTGAGAGGAGTCGAGGTTGGGAGAGTAGTTTGTTAATTAAAATGATGGTAAAATTGTCATTGTCATTTAAATTGGGTAAATGGGGTTAAAAACTCATTGGTGGAGTAAGTGGGCAATTTTTAGGCTGAAATTGGGTAAGTGGTCACGGCCCCTAATAATAATACATCCATTTCAACTTGTCCATTTGTTATATATACACCTGATGTAAGATCGAAAAGATGCAGCCCAGATTAAGACATTTCTTTTTGGTTGTGGAGAATTCTGTTCTTTTTTATAAATAGTGATTTTTGCTAGTCAAACTGTAATTTTGACAAGATCTGGGCATCAATACGTGCCAATTTCTACTTGCATATGCATAGCTATCAAAGCCAGCGGCTCGCACCGGCCATAGACGTACAACTGGTAGCTTGGAATTTGCGGATTGTTGATGATTTTCGGGTCGGACACGGCCGTGTACACCACCGAAGCCTCCGGCAAATACCCTAAAGAGAGAGAGAAGAAGAAGTCGGCGCCGGCAGAGAGAGAGAGAAGAAGAAGTCGCCGGTAGAGAGAGAGTGAGAAGAACAAGTTGAAATCGCCGACAAAGAGAGGGGGAATAGAGAGAGAGAGAGAGAGAGAGAGAGAGAGAGAAATATTGATGATGAGCGAGAGTGAGTGGCAATTTGTAATTTTTAACTTTTTGGAGCCCAAAATCGTCATTTAGCTGTTAAATTGGATTAGTGTGAATAAAAATATCTTGGTGGTGTAAGTGGGCTAACCCAACAAAAAAAAAATCTTTATTACGGGTGAGTACTTTCATTTAGTGAGTAGTTTATGGGACATTTAAGTACGATTAACTAGGGTTGTCAATTCCGACACGACCCGATAACACGACTCGAAACCCGCACGAAATAAAGCGGGTTGAACCCGCTCGATTAAAAAGCTGGTCAGCCGTGGGTCAACCCGCCATGACCCATTTAATAAATGGGTCGGCCATGGGTCAACCCGTCAACACGAAGTGAACCCGTATAACTCGATTATGTTATACTTCTTCTTGAAATTTTGGACGTTAGGAGTATTTGATCATAGGATTAGACAATTTGAAATATTTTGCTTTATAATTATTGGATTTAATTATTTATATTATTCGTCTTGTGGAGTTTTTAGTGAATTTAATCAATTTATGCATTTTTTTAGTTAAATGGGTCGCATTGTTAACCCTTAAATGGGTCATTTTGTCTAACACGACATGACCTATTTGTTAAATGGGTTAAGCGGGTTGGAAACGGATAACCCGTTTTGGGTTTGGGTTTGTATCTTGCGACACAACAAATACCTTGACCCGACACGACCCATTGACAGCCCTACGATTAACCATATAAATTGGAGTATAAAAAACTAGCGAAACATTTTGATTCATTTATAGCGATCATTCAGTTACATTGTGCTATGCACAAGTAAATTATTTCATTTCTAGGGATCATGATTAGTTAAAAGCGAAACAGTACAAGTCTAATCTTGATCTTTGTTGTTTGTGACTAAAAAAGGCCAGGTATGCATATACGTTTACACTCCTCTTCAGTTTTATAGCAATGTTCCTTTCCCGTGAGCCAACAACACCAGGTATGACAATCTTTTACCGATTTACATTGTGCATCACAAGTATGTATTGTGAGTAGTGGAGCTAGAGTACCTACCAACAATCTACCAACATGTATCTTCTCCATGCTGCTAGTAGCCCCAAGCCAACTGCTTTCACTGCCTGTCAATATCATACCAAAAAGAAAACAGAAAAATCAAATACTCTTAAATCAGTAAGAAGAACGAGAACGACAATAACACGGCCAATTAGCATAGGCGGACACTTTTACATACATTCAGTAAGAGCCAAGAGGGCTATGAAGATGATGGAATAGATGGTCAATTTGATTGATTTATCAGTCGCCATGATGTTTGTGTGTGAGAGAAAATTAATTCTTTGGTGATGTGCCATCAAATTGTTGAGGCTTTTATAACAAGTTATTGGAGAGAGTCCACAGAAATACAAAGATTAAAACATATTTCTTTCTCATTTCAAAAAAAAAACATATTTCTTTCTATACTTAAAAGGAAATTAAATATATTGACTATAGCTAGTTAACTTTTTATAGTAAGGAATATTTAGGTTTATATATGACTGTATTTTTATAGTAACATATATTAGATATTCACACTAAGCACAGTATAGACTCTTCCTCAACAGGACTTCACAATACAAGTACAAATTTAACCTGTAGCGTTTAATTGGTACGATGTTGTAAGTTAAGAAAAAACTTATTTTATAATGTACCAAACTACCAATAACTACATATTATTGGTACTTTTGTGTTGTTGACAAAATCTATCAACAATTATTTGGTGTTGTAAATATTATTATCTATATGGCTGTCCACGTAAATACTCATTAGTTGTGTACTTTGATGTAAACCCTACCTCTATTTAAAGGAGGCTAATGAGACTGAATGAGAACACTTCTACTTCCTCCCTACTATTCTCTCTCCATATTCTCTCTACTTTATAACACGTTATCAGCACGCTTGCTCTATTTTTTTTTTTAGACTCCATGATGATCTTAAAGTTTTTGGTGCAGCCTTGTTGCTTTTGACCTTAACTTTGATCTATGAGTTTAATATCTTCATTCACTGTGGGATGTGGAAGTTAATCTCCCAATTTTGTTCTTGACATGATCGCGTATTTCTATTGCACATACCACTTGCATCGTTTCTTTTTTGAATCTGTTTTCATATCGATGCGCATTTTTCAAATTTACCAATAATAATTGGGCTTGATCGGTTTGTTAAAGATTCATGGTGGTCTTGGTTTGGGACTTGTGATGGAATGGGTGGTCTCCATTTATTTACTTTGACTACTCTGTTGCTTCTTAATCTTATAGTTTGAATTCATCTGCTGCATGCTTCTTTTGCTAAACCTTGATAATTGCCTATATGTTTCCTTTCTTTATATGCCAAATTTTTCATAACGAAAGGCCACTGGGTGATGTTTTTCAATTTGATTTACAGCAAATTAATGGATTTGTATTATTCAATATATAAAGTATTGGCTTTATAGCACTGTTAGTCCTGAGGACGTCATTACTATGATTAATTATTGTCTTGCAGGACATAACATTTTGGCATGCTCCAGTTTGTATAATTTTTAAGGGAAAAACTTATCCAGTTACACAATTCTATGCATATATATGATCTGGGCATATAGTAGTCTTTTAATTGAAAGAGCTTCAGGTATGTATTTATCTATTTTGACCTTTTGATTCACCTTCTTCTTTCTTTCAATCTGGAAAATTGATATGGTGAACTCACACCTATATCTACTTGTGAATTTTGTAATCAAAATAGATCGAGACCTGAAGTCTCTTGATTCGATTATAGAGGGCCTGAAGTTCCTCAAGAGTTACATATTCCAAATTGTGAAATGAAGGGACGGAAGTTCCTCAGAATTATACAATGATCAAAATCGCATGTTGCTTGATCCCTGATCATATGGGGACCTGAAGTTCCTCTAGGATCATGAAATGTAAATTGGAAAATTGTGACATGAAACTCTTCAAGAGGGCCGGAAGTTCCTCAAAATGTTTGGGTATTGGGGTTCCCTCCTCCGCACGACAATGTGAATTTGGAGTTCAATTTTGAATGTAAAGCTAGAAGCTACGCTCTCTACAAGATAAAATTATGTTCTTGTGTGATTAGAGGAGAGAAAAAAAAATTATCATATTTGTGAAGTTAAGCAGACCAGAAGTTCCTCTCTACAAGATAAAATTATGTTCTTGTGTGATTAGAGGAGAGAAAAAAAAATTATCATATTTGTGAAGTTAAGCATACCAGAAGTTCTGTGTATTTTCTTCATTCAAGGAACCAGAAGTTTCAACTGTAAAATATATTCCATTATCTATCTGTTTCCCTGCAAGTTTCCTATTTTGTTATGTACTTACATTACAGTACTTATCTTTTAAATTAATTTTTTTTTTTGTTACTCATACGGACCAGCAGTCCTATACTTCGAACATATGAATTTTGAGTGTAATATTTTTGAACCAGAAGTTCAAAATTTCATAG